>CM056049.1:702139864-702279864 GCA_029574335.1 Rana kukunoris
GGGTCGATTTAGACAGGAGCCCCTTTGGAGTGTGGAAGGAAACTGGAGTACCCAGAGGAAACCCACGCAGACATAGGGAGACATAGGGAGAAAATTCCAGGCAGATAGTGCCACCATGGTTGGCATTTGAACCAACAACCTGAGTGCTGCCAGGTGGAAGTGCTAACCACTTAGCCACTGTATCCCCTGAGCTCAGCCAATGTGGTGAAATGTCAAGTGATTCTAAAGGCTGAAGGTGTTTTACCTTCATGCATTATTATAAGGACGTCACCACATTCTCTAAGCTCTTGGGACAATTCCCTGACAAAGTGCAACTTCCCTTGTAGTCAATCAACCCCTGTATCAAGGATGAGCAGTGTTGTCACCCTAGGAAAGGACTATGTTAGGACTATATAACACCGGCTAAGGTGATAGCTTTGAACAAAATGATTTCAATTGTATATTTAACAGACCACAAGGGATACAATATAAGAAATGTATGGTTGCATTTGCATACACTTTAACTGATCTAACTGCAGTAAATGAAAATTATATTGGTTGCTAGCGGCTATTGCTAGGGTTGGCACCCCGTTGGTACCTTACAATACACCTGTGCTCAAATCCAAATATTTCTAGCAGACGTTTGCATAAAAATTGAGATCGTTGGTTTGCATATATTAAATATATGTTTAAGCTGGACAGCTGCATCAAAGTTATCTAAATATGATACTTGTTGCAATTTAGAGCTGATTAAGAATGAGCTCTGGTTCGGTCCAAACCCATCTTTGGATAAACCTGAAGGAATCTGGCATTGCTGGCCATATCAACACAAAGGAATGGTGATGTTCATGACATCATTGACCTAATATGGCCACATGAACACGGTGGCGTCACTAGGGTTGGTGTCACCTGGTGTGATAAAACATGGTGTCACCCCTCCTCGTCTATCCTGCCCAGCGCTATGCTGGCAGTGCACAGTCACAGGCCGCACCCCAAACCGGCTCTTGGGAATAATAGTATAGGGTGGTATAGTGGCAGATTAGGGTAGTATAGTACAGGTTCAGGTGGTATTGGGCAGATTGGGGTGGTATAGGGAAGGTTGGTGTGATATAGGGCAGTTTGGGGTAGTATAGGGCAGATTGGGGTGATATAGGGAAGGTTGGGGTGGTATATGGCAGGTTAGGGTAATATAGTGCAGTTTGGGTTGGTATAGGGCAGATTGGGGTGATATAGGCAGATTGGGTTGATATAGGGCAGGTTATGGTGGTATAGGGCAGGTTGGGGTGGTATAGTGGCAGGTTAGGGTAGTATAGGGGAAGTTAGGGTGGGTGGTATATGGCAGATTGGGTGGTATAGGGTAGGTTGGGTGATATAGGGCAGTTTGGGGTGGTATAGGGCAGATTGGGGTGATATAGGGCAGGTTGGGGTGGTATAGGGCAGGTTAGGGTAATATAGGGCAGTTTGGGTTGGTATAGGGCAGATTGGGTGATATAGGGCAGGTACGGTTGGTAAAGGGCAGGTTGGGGTAATATAGGACAGTTTGGGCATATAGGACAGATTGGGGTGATATAGGGCAGGCTGGGGTGGTATAGGGCAGGTTGGGGTGGTATAGGGCAGGTTGGGGTAATATAGGACAGTTTGAGGCATATAAGACAGTTTGGGGCATATAGGACAGATTGGGGTGATATAGAGCAGGCTGGGGTGGTAAAGGGCAGGTTGGGGTGGTATAGGGCAGGTTGGGGTAACATAGGGCAGTTTGGGTTGGTATAGGACAGATTGGGGTGATATAGGGCATGTTGGGGTGGTATAGGACAGATTGGGGTGAAATAGGGCAGGTTGGGGTGGTATAGGGCAGGTTAGGGTAATCTAGGGCAGTTTGGGGGTGATATAGGGCAGGTTGGGATGGTATAGGGCATGTTAGGTTAATATAGGGCAGTTTGGGTTGGTATAGGGCAGATTAGGGTCCATGATGGACCCCATATCTCCATGTCTTATCATCACATCAGAAAGGGCTACCAAGAGTTTTCTAAAAGGCGCAGTTTTGCATCAGTTACAACTCTGTAGTCATTTTGGAGTCTGGTTTGGATTTTCATTTATTTTAAAGGTTCACCTGGTTCCGAGATTTGAAAAGTTTTAAAAAGTTTGGCCAAGCCACAGGTTTCCTTGCATTGGCTGATTAATGAGATGTTTACTAACCATATCCAGAGAGCAGAAATGATATATGAAGAATTGTGACAGCTAGTAAACAATTGGTTCTTGTGTCCTGACCAGTGTAGGGCAGTCAGGATAATAAAAGGAGACCTGTGAGTGGGTTGTGTACATGGCTGTTGTACAGCCATATTTGTATAAACCATTCAGTTGTCTCCAAATCTCAGCGATTCCGTGGGCACCATGTCTGATAGGCTTGAAAGCCTTTTCCATAGAATTTCCTTGGCAACTTTTGTTTTACAATGTTGGTTGCCAGGTCTTTCCTCAACTACTTGGCCTAAAACTGGCATGCAGATTGCGATACGCTTGTGCATAGTCAGTTTGTACATACATAGTAGGGCCAGTTCTAACAGGAGCCAATTAACCTACCAGCATGTCTTTAAAATGAGGCAAAAAACAAAACACAAAGACACAAGGAGAACCTGCCATCTCCATGCAGACCATGAGATTAGAGCCAAAGACCCCAGTAATGGGAGGCGTAAGTGCTTACCCACAGCCATATTTAGAGGGGATTTAAAGGCTTTGTCATATTTTTTATATTCCTCCAAAAGAGATCAATTTAAGGCTTAAAGAGGAACTGCAGTTTGCTCACGTAATTTGTAGTAAAAACATCTTTACCATTCTGAAGCTTCCTTCCAACCACTTTGCATATTATTTTATATTTACTGTAACTTTGTACTTGCCAACTATGCCGCACAAATCTCCCTCCACTGAGTCTGTCTGCAGCCATTTTAACTGTGGGCAGCTGAAGCTGCTGCCTGTTCTCTTCCTGGATTTACACAGACACACAGAGGCACACCTCCAGCTCTGCAGCTCTAATTTGCCCTCTAATGAATCATCCCCCCTCCCTTCCTGGCAAACTCTCAGGAGAGTGAGATAGAGAGTTGTCCATGATGTCATAAGCCTAGGCTTTTTACCAGACAAGAGACAGGAAGAGGGATGTATAAGGGATTTACTGGCAGAAAAAAAAAATGTACTTTTCAAAGTTAAAACAACAAGAGTAGAAGATTTAATAGATTGAAAGATGAAAAAATGACTGAAAGTTCACTTTAATACCTATATGACAATTGGTAAAGCCTTGTGCATACTGGGCGTTTTTGACGGTGCTCTTAGGGGCATCTGGCGGTTATTTTTTCTGCCTGTAGTTGCCCCTCCTTGTTAGCCTATGTATCTATGAGCTTAGAGGTAGGAAAAAGCTCACAGTACATCCAGGAACAGTGGCATTTTGGCCAAAAAAAACCTCCAAAAAAACGTTTGACGCCTGTAGCTGCATGTAAATCCATCTAGGAGTGTTTAGCACTTGAGTGTTAATTCAGTTCAAAGTCCAGAATAAATTATTATTGTGGTCAATGAAATTAAATGAATTAACGCCCAAGCGCTAAACATGCATAAATGTGTTACACAGGCTTACAACCATCGCTGCCAGGAGGCGAGACGTCTAGAATAGAGACGCATGAGGCCTAATGGTTTGCTTTAACAGCCAATGGGCTCCCGCTGCTGTCTCAGCCAATGAGGAGGAAGGGCCCCCATACAACCTAGGCTACCGTGATCAAGTGACTATAAGCCTAACACTAATCTCTCCCTATACAGTTTATCAGCATCACTCCCTAGGCTTTCCTTAGGGAGTGGACTGACTTATGCAAAAGCCCCCTTATTGGTTCTTTTTAGCCAGCTGACTTAAAGTGATATTAAAGGTTTTCTTTTCTTTTTATTCTTTTAAATAACAAACATGGCTATACTTGCTTGATCTCTGCTCTTGGCTCCTCCTCTTCTCCCAGTGCCATCATAGCAACCCGCTTGGGGGCACTCATGTGCATTCGCTCCAAATCTGTGCTCTTTGTGCCCATAAAATACACAGAATGGGGCTTTACCCCCCACTCCCTCATCACTGGCTGTGATTGACAGCAAGATGAGCCAATTGCTTCTGCTGCTACAGTATCTCTCAGCCAATGAGGAGGCAGAGACTTGGAGAGCAGCTTCTCTTGTGTACATCGCTGGGTCATGATCGGACTCAAGTAAGTATTGGGGGGGGGGGTGGGGGGAGCTGCATGCAAGCAACTTGCCCTAGGGGCAACGGTGCATGCTTGTTCTCAATCCGCTGCTCTATGGGTCCATATGACACACAGATCAGCACATAAGCTCTGGCCCCAATGTTTCCTCATTGGCTCACTGACTGTTTGACAGCAGTGGGAGCCAATGGGCTGTCTCAGCCAATGAGGATGAAGGGCCCCCATACAACCTAGGCTATCTTGATTATTGCTGGATCAGAGGGGGCTCAAGGAAGGATTGGGGAGCCGCTGCACACAAAAAGTTCTTTAACTTCATGCATAGAAGGCATGAAGGTTAAAAAACCTTTAGCCTTTAAATCACATTCATGTACCGGGATCACACATTTTAAATCCACTGAATCTGCCCCAAACCCATGACAGTAGTGAACCTAAAACTCTTTCCTACCTGTGCATGCCATTCATCATACATTCTGGGTTTCTCATTGAGGCCGATGGGCAGGGCTGGCCAAAGACATTGTGCTGCCTGGATCCAAGAATAAACTGCTGTCCCTCCAAGAAAAAAAAATCACGCCCACCAAAGGGGCCCCACATCCATTATTTTATATCATGATAAGCGCCCAGAGGTGATTTAGTTTGCATGTGCTGCGCTATATAAATTTTTCACTCACTCATAAGTAAAACTAAAATGACATTTATCAGAAAGTCAGATTTACATGCAACAGCACCTTGTCTATATGCAAAACGATATTACATACCATTATATTTAATTACAAGGGGTGGGCTAGGGCAGTATAGGGGCGGGCTAGGGTAGTATATAGACAGGCTAGGGTAGTATATAAACAAGCAAGGGTAGTATATGGACAGTCTAGGTTAGTATATGGACAGTCTAGGGTAGTATATAGACAAGCTAGGGTAGTATATAGACAAGCTAGGGTAGTATATGTACAGGCTAGGCTAGTATTGGGGCAGGCTGGGGTAGTATATAGACAGGCTAGGGTAGTATATGGAAAGGCTAGGGTAGTATATAGACAAGCTAGGGTAGTATATAGACAAGCTAGGGTAGTATATGTACAGGCTAGGCTAGTATTGGGGCAGGCTGGGGTAGTATATAGACAGGCTAGGGTAGTATATGGAAAGGCTAGGGTAGTATATGTACAGGCTAGGCTAGTATTGGGGCAGGCTGGGGTAGTATATAGACAGGCTAGGGTAGTATATGGAAAGGCTAGGGTAGTATATAGACAGGCTAGGGTAGTATATGGAAAGGCTAGGGTAGTATATAGACAGGCTAGGGTAGTATATGGAAAGGCTAGGGTAGTATATAGACAGGTTAGGGTAGTATATGGACAGTCTAGGGTAGTATATGGACAGGCTTGGGTAGTATATGGACAGTCTAGGGTAGTATATAGACAGGCTAGGGTAGTATATAGACAAGCTAGGGTAGAATATGGACAGTCTAGGGTAGTATATGGACAGTCTAGGGTAGTATATGGAAAGGCTAGGGTAGTATATAGACAAGCTAGGGTAGAATATGGACAGTCTAGGGTAGTATATGGACAGTCTAGGGTAGTATATGGAAAGGCTAGGGTAGTATATAGACAGGCTAGGGTAGTATATAGACAAGCTAGGGTAGTATATGGACAGGCTAGGGTAGTATATGGACAGGCTAGGGTAGTATATAGACAGGCCAGGGTAGTATATAGACAAGCTAGGGTAGAATATGGACAGGCTAGGGTAGTATATGGACAGTCTAGGGTAGTATATAGACAGGCTAGGGTAGTATATAGACAAGCTAGGGGAGTATATGGACAGGTTAGGGTAGTATATAGACAGTCTAGGGTAGTATATGTAAAGGCTAGGGTAGTATATAGACAAGCTACGGTAGTATATGGACAGGCTAGGGTAGTATTGGGGCAGGCTGGGGTAGTATATAGACAGGCTAGGGTAGTATATAGACAAGCTAGGGTAGTATATAGACAGGCTAGGGTAGTATATGTAAAGGCTAGGGTAGTATATAGACAAGCTAGGGTAGTATATGGACAGGCTAGGGTAGTATATGTAAAGGCTAGGGTAGTATATAGACAAGCTAGGGTAGTATATGGACAGGCTAGGGTAGTATTGGGGCAGGCTGGGGTAATATATAGACAGGCTGGGGTAGTATATAGACAGACTAGGGTAGTATATGGACAGGCTGGATAGTATATGGACAGGCTAAGGTAGTATATAGGCAGGCTGGGGTAGTACTGTATATATAGACAGGCTAGGAAGTGTCTGTGCTGAGAATGTCTGTGTACTGCATTGACCAAAAGTAATGCAGATAGGCTTTTTTGTAAATGTGAATGTGCATATAAGTATTTATAGAGCCTTAGAGAGATGTCATGGCATTAACAATAATTCGCATAACACTTTGCTTTACATTACTTGGCACTGACATTTAAAACCAATTTTCTAACATTGTAGGGGGCTCTAAAAGTTCATAACCCTGAAGTTTGAGTTTACCAGCACCCCCTGCAGTTAGGACCTGAATGTATTTTTGTCATATGTTTGTGGAAATGTCACTTTTCTCAGGTTTTACAGGATTACTATGCTTCTTTTTTTTAATCTGTTGTATGCTCAGCAGTATTGAGAACTAGCTGTTATATACAGTAGAACCATGCAGTAGGCATCTCACTAGCAACATTAGACCCCCCCCCCAATAGATCCATCCAGTTACCATAGATCCCCCAGCAGCCATCATCAAAAGACCATTCATTCATTAAGTGCTGGAGACTCCAGAACTGCATTAACCTGCGTTCCCGCTGAAAAAAAAGCCCTGCTCAGGCATGCAGGTATGAGGGCTGAGAAAGCCCCTCTTCCTCTTTCCAAGGTAAAAGGAAAAAAGTTGGTTGAACATGTTATAATATGATTATACAGGCTCTAAAATGTAAAATTGTTCAGTATTGTAATCATGTATAACTTAGGTTGCATATGATTCAGTGTAGTAATGGTCAACTTATTAAATATAGGGGGACACAGGTGAGGCTTCCTACTTCCCCAAAGGGAAGTAGCTTAGATTTTTTGTAAATGTACAGTAATAATAATTCATTATTATTATTATTATTACTTTTAATGTATCTATTTTTTTTTATGTAATCATTTTTTTAATCTGCTTGTACAAATTGTTAACATTACATTAAAATAATTTTAGGTTGGGTTTTGCATACGAGTTGTATGATTATGAGTATATATTTTGCATTATTTTATGAATAAATTGATAAAAAAAATTAGCCCTCCTAATATTTGAAAATATGATATTCAATTTATTGGGTTGTCTTTTGGGGCAGAATTGCACATTTTTTTGCCCTATAGACTTCAAGGGGAGCATCTGGCAAAATGCACGTAACACGCGCTTGTCACATGTATTCGCAGGTAACAATTAGTTTTCTCCTCGAACTAGCAATGAGCTAAGGTTCCAAGGTTCCATATTTGGCCATGTGGCTCCATTATGTCAATGATGTCTCCAGCATCCCTGCCCCTTTTGATACTTGAGGTTGCATGGAGTATGGTTCCCTGGCTGCTTTTGATTGGGCCACTGGCCTGCTATCATGTAACGGCCTAAACCCGTGGGAAGCTGTCACATGATAGCGGTCTACCGATAAATGGCGCCCTGGAAATTCCCTGCCCTGCATGTAAAAAAGGTGTGGGGACAATGGTGACATCATTGACCTCATATTTAGAACCTGAGTTCATTGCTATTAGTAATCTATTTTCCATTGAATAAAACAAAAATGCTTACTCCTGAAAATGTTTGAAAAACATCGGTAAAAAGGCTTGTAATTAAAAAAATATATATATAAAAAAAAAACACGTAAAAAAAAAAACAATGATGGGCGAGATTCACGTAGCGCGGTTTAAATTTCCGCGGGCGTAACGTAGCTCTGATACGCTACGCCGCCATAAATTAGCGAGGCAAATGCTGTATTCACCAAGCTAAGTTACGGCGGCGTAGCGTAAATGGGCCGGCTTAAGCCCGGGTAATTCAAATGTGGATGAGGTGAGTGTGTTTTATTTAAATGTGTTGTGACCCCCCTTTTTTTACGTTTTTTTTTTAACTGCGCATGCGTCATCCGTGGACGTTTCCCAGTGCGCATGCTCCAAATTATGACGCTTAGACGCATTGGTTTTGACGTAAATCCCCATTCACGGACGAGTTACGCAAACGACATAAAATCTGAAAAATTTGACGCGGTCCCGACGTCCATACTTAACATAGGATGCGCCATCTTTTTAGTGGTTTATCTTTACGCCGGAAAACGCCTTACGTAAACGGCGTAAATTCACTGCAACGGCCGGGCGTACGTTCGTGAATAGGCGTATCTTGCTGATTTACATATTCTAGGCGTAAATCAGCAGGAACGCCCCTAGCGGCCAACGTAAAAATGCAGTTAAGATACGCCGGCGTAGGAGACTTACGCCGGTCGTATATTAACAATATTTAAGCGTATCTCACTTTGAGAATACGCTTAAATATACGCCGGCGCAGATTCAGAGTTACGCCGGTGTATCTACTGATACGCCGGCGTAACTGTTACTGAATCTGGCCCCTTGAATCCAAAGTGTGGACCTAGCCTAGCTCCTAGTAACCCTGAGGGAGGTCTCAACATCTCATCTAGATTGTGGGGACACTGGTGACATCATTGACCTCATATTTCGAACCTTAGCTCATCGCCATTAGTTATCTGTTTTCCATTGGATAAAACAAAAATGCTTACTCCTAAAAATGTTTAACCACTTAAGGACCGCCTAACACCGATATATGTCGGCAGAATGGCACGGCTGGGCACAATCACGTACCTGTACGTGATTGTTAAATGCCGAGTCGCGGGCGCGTGGCGCGACCCGGTCCAAAGCTCCGTGACCGCGGGACCCGATCGCCGCCGGAGTCCCGCGATCGGTCCCCGGAGCTGAACAACGGGCAGAGGTGTGTGTAAACACACCTTCCCCGTTCTTCACAGTGGCGCTGTCATTGATCGTCTGTTCCCTGATATAGGGAAAGACGATCAATGATGTCACACGTCCAGACCCGCCCCCCTACAGTTAGAAACACATATGAGGTCACACTTAACCCCTTCAGCGCCCCCTAGAGGTTAACTCCCAAACTGCAATTGTAATTTTTTACAGTAAACAATGCATTTTATAGCATTTTTTGCTGTGAAAATGACAATGGCCCCAAAAATGTGTCAAAATTGTTCGATGTGTTTACCATAATGTCGCAGTCACAAAACAAATCACTGATCGCCGCCATTAGTAGTAAAAAATAATTAATAAAAATGCAATAAAACTATCCCCTATTTTGTAAACACTATAAATGTTTGCGCAAACCAATCAATAAACGCTTATTGCTAATTTTTTTTACCAAAAATATGTAGAAGAATACGTATCGCCCTAAACTGAGGATTTTTTTTATATATATATATATATTTTTGGGGGATATTTATTATAGCAAATAGTAAAAAATATTGCATTATTTTCAAATTTTTCGCTCTTTTTTTGTTTATAGCGCAAAAACCGCAGAGGTGATCAAATACCACCAAAAGAAAGCTCTATCTGTGGGGAAAAAAAGGACGCCAATTTTGTTTGGGAGCCACGTTGCACGACTGCGCAATTGTCAGTTAAAGCGACTCAGTGCCGAAACGCAAAAAGGGGCCTGGTCCTTTACCTGCATTTTGGTCCGGGTCTTAAAGGGTCCCTAAGGAAAAAAATGTTTTTGCTGAAATGACTGTTTACAGGGTATATAGACATAGGGCCAGATTCAGGTAGATTGGAGCATCTTTGTTCTGGAGTAACGTTTCTCATTTACGTTACTCTGGCGAAATTTTAGGAGCAAGTGCTATTATTCATGAAGCACTTGCTCCTAAAGTTGCGGCAGCGCATCGCAAATGAGCCGGCGGAATTCAAATTGGGCGGGTACGGGGCGTGTATTATTTAAACTAAGCGCGATCCCGCGGCGAACGTACTGCGCATGCGTCGACTGTCAATGCATCCCAGTGCGCATGCTTCAAATTCTGTCAGTGAACGTCAATGACGTCAAATCCCCATTCATGAACGTTTTACGCAAGCGACACGATTATTATTTTTTTCGACGCGATGACGACGGCTATACTTAACATAGGATACTCCACTAGGGGGCTGCTTTATCTTTACGCCGCGTATCGCTTACGGAAACGTCGGAAAGTCACTGCGTCGCACCCGAATACGATCGTGAATTGCCGATTCCCGCTGATTAACATATTTTTTCGGCGTAAATCAGCGGGAACGCCCCCGGCGCCATTTTTTTATTAAAGTTGCGATGCGATGGCGAAATTCAATTGCGCCGATCGCATCGGAACTCCAACCCGGCGTTTCTTGTTTTCTGGTTACAGAAAACAGAAACGCCGGCTTAAAGTGACAGTTAGGCTGGAGTATCACTGATACTCCAGCCTAACTCTACCTGAATCTGGCCCATAATAGTTAACTGATTCCTTTTAAAAAATTATTAAAAATAGATAAAAATCAAACATATAATGTGCCTGCAGTTTAGTTTAATTTTAAACTGGTTTCATGTTTCTGTGAAGTAAAGAGACACACAGAACAAAAACAAACAAATACAGGGCAGTGTTTGTTTGTAAAATTAATCTGATTGGTTCTGAGGAGTTTTAGACACATAGGGCCAGATTCCCGTACAATTGCCGCTGGCGTAGCGTAAGTCATTTACACTACGCCGCCGCAATTTAACAGAGCAAGTGCCGTATTCCCAAAGCACTTGCTCCGTAAGTTGCGTCGGCGTAGTGTAAATGGCTCTGCGTATCCCCGCGTAATTCAAAGGGGGCGGCTTGTATTTAAATTAAGCGCGCCCCCATGTCGATCGAACTGCGCATGCGCCGGCCTCAAAAATAGCCCAGTGCGCATGCTCCAGCTCACGTCGGAAAAAGTGAATGAAACCGACGTGAGCGTCGTTTACGTAAATCCCTATTCGCTAACGACTTAGTAAAACAACGTAACCGACGGAAAAAGACGACGCTGACCCGACGCCATACTCATATAGCAGGGGTAAACTTACGCGTACGGAAACGACGTAAACGACGACGGGGCGGCGTGAAAACGTTTGTGAATCGTCGGATTAGGCTCATTTGCATAGGCAAATGAGAAATCAACGTAAAGGCCACCTAGCGGCCAGCGAAGTAATTACATCTAATATCCGACGGTGTAATTGTTTTACACATGTCGGATCTTCACTGTATCTATGTGTAAGTGATTCTAGGAATCACACGCATAGATACCCAGTAAAAAAAAACAGAGATACGACGGTGTTTCCTACGAAACGCCAGCGTATCTCTTTTGAGAATCTGGCCCATAGTAATCATACCTCTTTGATCATGGACCACAGTGAAAAGCTGCCATGAGTTTTTTCATAAGGAGCCAGACCAGCAGGAAGTGTGGAGATTAGAGAAGTATTACAGAAACTTTAAAGCAAAAATGAACAATGAGGACATGAAACCAGGACTGCAGTAAGGTAAAGGAAGCTATTTAGCTAAAAAAAAAAAAATCCTTTAGTGACCCTTTAAGTGGTTAAATAAAAAACATGGGAAAAAAAACACTTAAAAAAACACGTAAAAAAACGACGATGAATCCAAAGTGTGAACCTAGCCTAACTAACCCTGAGGATCCAGTGAGGTGAGGTCTCATCATCCCATCTGGATCATGGGGACACTGGGGACATCATTGACCTCATATTTCGAACCTTAGCTCATCGCTATTAGTAAAACACGCGTAAAAAGGCATATAATAAAAAATAAAATAAAACACTAAAAAAAATGACGATGGATCCAAAGTGTGAAGTGAACCTAGCCTAACTCAAGTCCATACAGAACAGGTTGCAATGGGTTTTCGGCATGTTGCACATGAATCTTTGCCTAGAAGTCCATCATCCTGTGATGGATAATTTATTAGAGAGCAGCAAGACAGGACCAGCATCTGCCTGTCCCTTCCCTCCTCTCAGTCCTCCATAAGTGCTTGTATCTGTTTTCTATACAATTTACAGCATTTTCATTTTATCGCTGCTGGTGCTGTCGCCGAGATGTTATATTAATCTCCTCTGTGCCGGGGGGACCTGGATGAATTTACACTGCAATGCTGCTGTTCCCCCGGGGTTCTGGATGGACTGGTAATCACACAGCTGGAATGCCGGGGACCCCCCCAGCACATTAGTCTAAATTTGTGTATCTAGGGGGTCACACCATCTCTGCACGCTTGAGTGCGTTCCCTGCTAGCTGCAATAGGAGGCCGCTGAATTGCTCATGATAATTGGCTGTGTGCGTGCGCTGGCTTGTGTCTGCGTTGGTTTCTGTGGCCGTGTGTATATTAATGCAGTGTGCTGTATCAAGAGGTGCATCCGTGCTCACGGCTATGTCTATTATGCAAAATCAATTTTATAAATATCATTTTATATTAATATATTTTTATACCAGGACATAAAATAAATAGACTTTAACCTGTCCTGCAGGATTCTGAGGAGTGATGTGCAGGCGAGGTTTGCCTGTAATTCTGCAATTAAACATAGAGACCTGGCAGGCTTCAGACTTAGAGACACAATACTGCAGACACTTCTAGTGCCAACAGAGGAAAGATAGTGGAGCCATGTTTATTTCAACATGGAATAAGGTAAGGCGAAAGTGTTCTGCCAACCGCCTGCGCTGCTACAAATTAAACTGAGACTCGACTTTTGTTGAGGAAATGTCAAGATTTTGGAAATATTTTTTATTCTTGTTTATTATAATTATCATAGGCGTGCGCACAGTGTGTGCCAGGTGCGCCCAGGCACACCCTAATCATCCTGCACAGCACAGATTTCTCCTACTGCCCTGCCCTGCCTTTCTCCCTACAGTGCTTCCGGCTTTCCTCGTCTTCTCTTCCACCGGCTGCTGCTGCGGGTACACACAAGGGGATGTTTTAGGACGAGTGAGGAAGGGGTCGGTTAATATGTGATTTATTGGCCCCTTCCCTTTCTGAGTAAACACAGTGAGTGATCGGTAGCATGTGTTTGAGCTTTGGGGTGCACACCCTAATCCAGTAGGCTGTGCACACCTATGATAATTATATATATATATATATATATATATACACATACATACAGTATCCCACAAAAGTGAGTACACCCCTCACATTTTTGTAAATGTTTTATTCTATCTTTTCATGAAGAAATGACACTTTGCTACAATGTTGTGTAGTGAGTGTACAGCTTGTATAACAGTGCAAATTTGCTGCCCCCTCAAAATAACTCAACACAGCCATTAATGTCTAAACCGCTGACAACAAAAGTGAGTACACTCCTAAGTCCAAATTGGGCCCAAAGTGTCGATATTTTGTGTGGCCACATTATTTTCCAGCACTGCCTTAACCCTCTTGGGCATGGAGTTCACCAGAGCTTCACAGGTTGCCACTGGAGTCTCTTCCACTCCTTCATGCCGACATAACAGAGCTGGTGGATGTTAGAGACCTTGTGCTCCTCCTTCTTCCATTTGAGGATCCCCCAGGGATGCTCAATACTGGTGCTCGGCACTGCAAGGCTGTACTTCTCACGCTTACTGCCTCCACGAGATGCACCATTATGGCAGAATCCATAGAAGAAAAAAAATGAGCGACAGAGCTTGGCGCTGGCTCACGTAACGGGGCTCGCAGAGGGTCAATATCGCTAGACCCAGAGCCAGTTTTATGCACAATCTCACGGTCACCTACTGTAGGTCAGGAGGCATGCTTGGCCAGTCCATCACCTCTACCCTCAGCTTCTGGAACCAAGGGACGGTGCTCAGAGGTGGGTAGGGAATAGAACCAAGGAACGGTGTTTAGAAGTGGGTAGGGGATAGAACCAAGGGACGGTGTTTAGAGGTGGGTAGGGAATAGAACCAAGGGACGGTGTTTAGAGGTGGGTAGGGAATAGAACCAAGGGACGGTGTTTAGAGGTGGGTAGGGAATAGAAACAAGGGACGGTGTTTAGAGGTGGGTAGGGAATAGAACCAAGGAACGGTGTTTAGAGGTGGGTAGGGAATAGAAACAAGGGACGGTGTTTAGAGGTGGGTAGGGAATAGAACCAAGGAACGGTGTTTAGAGGTGGGTAGGGAATAGAACCAAGGGACAGTGCTCAGAGTTGTGTAAGGGATGGAACCAAGGGACGGTGCTCAGAGGTGGGAAGGAGATGGATCCAAGGAATGGACCTCAGAGGTTGGTAGTTGATGGAACCAAGGGGACAGTGCTCAGAGGTGAGTAGGGGATGGAACCAAGGGAAGGTGCTCAAAGGTGGGTAGGGGATGGAACTAAGGGACCATGCACCGAGGTGGGTAGGTGATGGAACCAAGGGACGGTGCTCAGAGGTGGGTAGGGAATGGAACTAAGGGACCGTGCTCAGAGGTGGGTAGGGAATGGAACTAAGGGACCGTGCTCAGAGGTGGGTGGGGAATGTAACCAGGGGACGGTGCTCAGAGGTGGGTAAGGAATGAAACTAAGGACTGTGCTCAGAGGTGGGTAGGGAATGAAACCAAAGACGGTACTCAGAGGTGGGTAGGGGATGTAACCAAGGGACGGTTTTCAGAGGTGGGTAGGGGATGGAACCAAGGGACCATGCTCAGAGGTGGGTAGGGAATGAAACCAAGGGAAGGTGCTATAGACATAAATACAAATCCTGTACTGGGTAAGATAGTGTTTCAACTGTAGATTTAGGTGTGTACCTGTTCTGTAAGCCCCAGAGATGGTTGTGCGTGAAAATCCCAGTAAATCAGCAGTTTTTGAAATACTCAGAACTGCCTGGCACCAACAAGCATTCAATGTTCAAAGTCACTTAAATACCTTTTCTTCCACATTCTGATGATTAGTTTGAACTTCAGCAAGTCGACTTCACCATGTCTAGATGCCTAAATGTGTTAAATTGCTGCCATGTGATTGGCTAATTAGCAATTTGTGTTACCAAGCATTTGAACAGGTGTACCTAAGTGGCCTTTGAATGTATGTAGTGCAAGAAGCTAAGAATACAAACTTTACAATTTTTACCCAATACAGCTGGCCTCAGACTACATGGTAGAAAATCTGTATTTGTTGAGAACAACTGTATAGTTTTGTTTTCACCAGTATATTAGTAAAACAACTATTCTGGACAAGATAATCCTTCCATGAAGTTTTGTTTTAAATGCCTAGTACTGACCCCTGTGCTCTGCATTACAGTCTCCCGACCCCAGAACTATGTGCATTATTTACACCTGACCCCACTACTCTGTGCATTACTTACTCCTGACCTTTGCTTCACATTCTCCCAACCCCTGCACTTTGTGTAATCCAAAAAAGACAAAAGAAAAGAAATCACCGCTCCAGGTGAGACCTGTAGACGATCAAGGATAATTAGATTACCAAGGTGCTGGCGATGCAAATAGCAATGATGATGAAGAAAAGAGGGAAGGACGGCCGCACTCCAAGGATTTTCAAACGAAAAAAGTTGTCTTTATTGTAAATCCAAAAACATGTACAGTCACAGCAATCACAGAAAACAGGACAGCCGACGCGTTTCGCACTCGATCAGTGCTTAGCCATGACTAAGCACTGATCGAGTGCGAAACGCGTCGGCTGTCCTGTTTTCTGTGATTGCTGTGACTGTACATGTTTTTGGATTTACAATAAAGACAACTTTTTTCGTTTGAAAATCCTTGGAGTGCGGCCGTCCTTCCCTCTTTTCTTCATCATCCCTGCACTTTGTGTATTACATTACACATTACATCTTACCCCTGCACCCAGTGCCGATCCTGACCTCCCTGGGGCCCTAAGCAAAATGACATGGCACATTAAAAATGAGAAGCGGGGGGCGCTGAGGAGAGTGACATGTCACATTAAAGACAGTTGAGAAGTGGGGGGAGGGGGTGTTATGCTGTCGGAAATTACATCTTACATTAAATTGAGAACCAAGGGGTGCTGACTTCTTGCCTCTTCTCCCATGTAGCCAGCGAGTTAAGAAGCGGGGTGAGGGGGCGAAAATGACTTCTTACCAGGTGGGGCCTCTAGTAATTCAGGGGGCCCTTCGCAGTTTTGCGGGGCCCTAAGCGGCTTGCATAGTGAGCCTATAGGGTGGATCGGCCATGCCTGCACCGTGTGTGTGTTGCAGACTGATTCCCCCTCCCCTTTCACTTATTTTACTAGATCATAGGTTGCAGCCCATCACATATTCTTTTGGCCATGTAGTGTAAATGCTGGGATAAAAACGAGAGGCAGCCAGCAGGTTGGCCGTCTCTCCCGAGTCTGTTTAATCGTAAAATGTTCATGTCTGACTGGATTTCACCTTCGATATTGATTATGTTTGCGTGCTTCTTTCACTGTCTGTTGCACTGGCTAGGTTTTTTATTTTTTGTTTCTAATCATTGCAAGTTCAGTAATCATCAGTGTGACTGAGAAATTCCAGTTCACACTTTCAATGCTTTTAACACCAAATAGAAATTCAGCATTGCAGCCTGCCAGACTCGCACACCAAAGACAGGGAGAGGAGAGCTTGTCGGTGGGATGCAGCAGAGTCCTGTCAGATAATCTGCTGTCTTTTTCATTAAAGAAGCAGAATTTGTTTTATATATATGTAGCGCTACCCCCCCAGGAGCCGCTGGTTAGATTTTTGGGATCTACTCTCAAAGGTTAATTTGTCCCATTTAACTGGCTCGAACCCTCCCTTGGCGCACCGGATGGGTATAATTGTATTGTGGCCCCTACTTAGCTGGAGCCACAATAGAATACATAAAACATGCAACAGTAATACAATAATGTTGTTACCTCTTCTTTATTGACGGCTCCCAGGAATAAACACACTTCTCACAATATATATATTCAAACCAAGATAATAACTTTACTGTGAATATGGTAAAGAGATGTACAGTAAGGGGTTTGAATGATTATTATTAACACACAGGTATTAACACAAAGAAATCTCTGCAAGGGCCCTTGCGAGAGTTGGCAAGTAAACAAAAGGGTCTAAACTAAAGGTAATATTATTTAAATACAATTACTATAGGCAGTCTATGCTCGCGAGCTCCCTCTAACGGGCAATCCTGCAAAACAGTTAATGCAAAAGAGTTTAAATCCTTTAAACACAGTCTACGTTGCGGCCGTTGTTGCACTTCTTAAAGCGGAGGTTCACCCTAAATATACTCTTTCCCATGTGATTCAGCATACTGGCGTCAGCGCCAGTATGCTGTTTTTTTTTTTTAAATGCCCCACTTACTGTGTAATCTTTAATTTATTACCCCCGCGGTGGATGGCGCCTGTATAGCCTGTCTCGGCTTCCGAAAATACCCGATTTAGGACGCGGGTATTTTCGGCGCAATACGGCGCCTACGCACAGACCTAGGAGCTGACTGCGCAGGCGCCGTATTTCTCTGAGTCCTATTTCGGCTTTTTTCGGAGGGTGTGACGCGCCATAGCCATAGGACTCTGATAAATACGGCGCCTGCGCAGTCAGCTCCTAGGTCTGTGCGCAGGCGCCGGAAATACCCGAGTCCTAAATCGGATATTTTCGGAAGCCGTGACCGCAGGGGAAATAAATCAAAATTAAGTAAGTGGGGCATTTAAAAAAAAAAAAAAAAACAGCATACTGGCGCATATATACACACACACACACACACACACACATATATATACTGTACGGCTATACAGTTGATTTTTTCATTAAAGACGCAATAAAAAAAAAAAAAATATATATATATCCACTTGAGAGCCGCGCTATAGATCAAAGACGTCCAAGCGGCTCTCAACTGCCGGGTGGACTCCCCTGGACGTCCTGCTATTTACATTCCGCAGAGGGTAAAAACTGTGCCCGGCTTGTCACGTGATGCCGATGCGCGTGCCTGGCGGCCGCGATGTCCGCCGGGTACCCGCGTTCGGCAGTGACAGAGAAAGGACGTGGATCTCTGTGTATAAACACAGAGCTTCGCGTCCTGTCAGGGAGAGAGGAGACCGATGCTGTGTCCTTTGTACATAGGGACACAGATCGTTCACCTCCCCCAGTCCGTCCCCTCCCCCCACAGTAAGAATCACTCCCAGGGAATAGATTTGTCTTAGATCCGACCGGCGTAAGTCTCTTACGCCGTCGTATCTACATTGCATATTTACGCTGGCCGCTAGGCAGGGGTTTCTGTCGATTTACGCGTCGAATATGCAAATGAGCTAGATACGCCGATTCACAAATGTACTTGCGGCCGGTCGTATTTTTTTCCGTTGTTTGCGTAAGCATAAGTCCGGCGTAAAGTTACCCCTGCTATATGAGGCGTACGTAATGTTAAGTATGGACGTCGGGACAGCGTAGAATTTTCCGCCGTTTACATTGTTTGCGTAAAACGTTCGCAAATAGGGCTTTGCGTAAGTTACATTCACGTCCCAAACCAATGAGTATGTGCGGCGTAATTTTGAGCATGCGCACTGGGATACGTACACGGCCGGCGCATGCGCAGTTCGTTCGGCGCATCATTTATGTGGGGTCACGGTTAATTTCAATACAACACGCCCCCTACATGCCTAATTTGAATTACAATACGCCGCCGCAACTTACGAAGCAAGTGCTTTGTGAATACAGCACTTGCCTGTAAAAGTTGCGGAGGTGTAGCGTAAATAGGATACGCTACGCCCGCACAAAGATACGCTCTTCTACCTGAATCTAGCCCAATAACTTTTTTTTTTTTACCATAAATATGTAAAAGAATACGTATCGGCCTAAACTGAGAAAAAAAATAAAATAAATGGGATATTATTATCACAAAAATTTAAAAAAAAAAACGCGGAGATAGAGCTGTGGTGGCTCAACGTGATTGGCACTGCGCTGACAAGCCGTTCAACTCTGCAGCCAAGGGTTCGGATCCCGGTCTCGGCTACATGTGAATTGAGTTTGGTGGTCTCAGCCCGGCTCCCGGTGGGTGTGCTATGCAAGGTACGCCTGTGCTTAGTACGCCCACCCCCCCCCCAAAAAAAAACACCACACTTGCACGCACACGAAATTGGTTAACACACACGCACTTTGGCCATGAGGTCTCCTAAAATAAAGAGAGGCGAAGGACCTACGGGGCTGGGTGGGCTAGGCCCCCTCACTCCCTCATAGGGGGAGTCCCTCTGCCCCGTTGGGCCCCAGTTGGGCTCCCAAGTGGAGCAGGTGGGGTGAGTGGGAGGCCCCCCCTCACACCCGCCATTGCCACCGGGGGCATGGAGAAGGATGGCGATTGCCTCCGGGGGGAGGGTCTGCCTACTCCCAAGTTCGGCTCCTCTCTCTTGAGTTCACGCACAAAAAATACACTTTAAAAAAAAAAAAACGCGGAGATGATCAAATACCACCAAAAGAAATCTCTATTTGTGTGAAAAAAATTATAAAAATATAATTTGGGAACAGTGTTGTATGACCGCGCAATTGTCAATCAAAATGCGTCAGCGTTGAAAGCTGAAAATTGGTCTTGGCAGGAAGGGGGTTTAAATGCCCAGTAAGGAAGTGGTTAAATATATAATATATATTATATATATATATATATATATATATATATATATATATATATATATATATATATATATATATATATAGTATGGCTATACGATAGAGTTCATTGTTTTTTTGCAAAAAACAAAAACAAAAAAACAGCAATGTGCCATGTGCTGTGACCCATAGCAGCCAATCAGAAAACGTTTCTGAGGCCCATCACCGGCAGACATGCTTTAAGATCTGTCCATTTCCGTGCAGATCGCTGAGAGCCCCCGTCTGCTACATCTCTAATCACTGACTTATTTCAGGAATAAAAGTGCCTCCATCATAGAAATGACCTGTTACATTACTCCTGGCTGATGCATTCAGAGGAGCTCGCAGTTGTAACCTCAGCTCAGCGACTGACAGCTTAGTTAAATAGAAGAACATTTTAGCTTTAGCTGCCAGCTGTCCTTGATTTTGAGGGACTGTCCCTGATTTGGAATAAAGTTCCTCTGTCTCTCTTTCCTCCGCATTTGTCCCTCATTTTTGGTCTGATCTACACTATATTGTCAAAAGTATTGGGACGCCTGCCTTTACACGCACATGAACTTTAATGGCATCCCAGCAGGGCCAGTGCTGCCACTAGACAAACCAGGCAGCCGCCTAGGGCACACTGCTGCCTAGGACGCCAGGGCCACTGGTTTTCTTACTCTCTTTCCTCTGGAACAAGCAACTAAGCAAGCATCAGCAAGCAGCCGCCGATCTGTTCGCACATATTTTTAGAGGTGCAGCGGAGGAATGTGTCTGTGTCCTGACTCCCGAATGAATGGAAGCGGCAAACATTCATTGATGGGCGCTGGTGAGGCTGCCATTGATGGACGCTGGTAAGGCTGCATTGATGGGCGCTAGAGAGGCTGCCATTGATGGGCACTGGAGAGGCTGCCATTGATGGGCACTGGAGAGGCTGCCATTGATGGGCACTGGAGAGGCTGCCATTGATGGGCGCTGGAGAGGCTGCCATTGATGGGCGCTGGAGAGGCTGCCATTGATGGAGAGAGTTCTTTGCCATGAGGTGCCATGTTGAACTTCCAGTGACCAGTATGAGAGAGTGAGAGCGATAACACCAAATTTAACACACCTGCTCCCCATTCACACCTGACACCTTGTAACACTAATGAGTCACATGACACCGGGGAGGGAAATTAGCTAATTGGGCCCAATTTGGACATTTTCACTTAGGGGTGTACTCACTTTTGTTGCCAGTGGTTTAGACATTAATGGCTGTGTGTTGAGTTATTTTGAGGGGACAGCAAATTTACACTGTTATACAAGCTGTACACTCACTACACAACATTGTAGCAAAGTGTAATTTCTTCACTGTTGTCACATGAAAAGATAGAATAAAATATTTACAAAATCTCAGCGTTATGTTCTTTCTCTTTCATTTTATGTCGGATGTTCTCTATAAGTAAGATTGATGACCCCTAAAAAAAAAAAAACAGGTTTATGTACAAGAGAGGCAAATATAATTCATATCTAGGTTATAACTTCCATGAATATAAGGGTTAAAATTACTACCACTACTATTGTACGCAGCTCATGATTGTTTACCTATGGTAAGATACTAAGGTGAAATATGGAACAAACCCTAAGAAAACAAACTTGTTACTTAAAGGGGTTGTAAAGGAAAACAATTTTTTCCATAATAAGCATCTGCAGACATTCCTCTTTTCACTTCCTCATTGTTCGTTTTTGCTCAGAAGTTGCTCTATTTCTTCTCTGTTCTGTTCACTTCCTGCTTGTCTGATTGTTACTCACCACCGTGAAGGGAGGCTTTACTGCGGTGGTCAGTGACGTGCTTGCCCCTCCTGGGAACTACATCTGTGTGGCAGGACGCTCTCTATGTGTTACAGACTTCAAGAAGGTGTGAATTACTGGGCGTGCCACAATTCATACTGGGAAATGTAGTTCTTACATGAACGAGCGCTGCAAACCAGGAAGTGAATGAGAGAACAAAAACTAGAACGCCGGAGGTGATATAGATGAAGGAATTTATTAGGTATTTACTCGTTTGTTATCAGAATCATTACACTATTCTGTCTGTCTACCCTGCAGACATTAATTTTAGGCAAAACATTTTTTCCTTTACAACTCCTATAAGTTTGTATGTATATGATGCCAATATGTAAATGTTTGACCTTGTAACTGTTCAAAACTAGGGATGAGCCGAACACCCCCACGTTCGGTTCGCACCAGAACCTTCAAACGGACCGAACGTTTAGAACTCCATTGACGTCAATGGGACTCTAACGTTCAAATTCAAAAGTGATCGTTTTAAAGCCCAATATGCAAGTTATTGTTGGAAAACATCTTTGAGAACCCGGGGTCTTGCCCCAGGGAACATGTATCAATGGAAAAAAGTTTTAAAAACTAGTTTTTTTCTGGAGCAGTGATTTTATTGATGCAGCATCATTAAAACCACTGCTCCAGAAAAAACAACCATTTAAAAAAAAAAAAATGTCTTTGATACATGTTCCCTGGGGCAAGACCCGGGTTCTCAAAGACGTTTTCACAGGCAAACTATAGACCTTTAGGGGGGATATCTGAATGATGGGGGCAGCTACAGGCATCATTCAGATATCACTATTTTCAGCCGGCCATAAAAATGATCATATTGGTAGTTCCGCCGCTTGATCATTCTTACAGGTGACAGGAGGGGACATCCCCGCCGCCATCCGGTGCTTCTCCTGGCTCTCCCGTGCCATCGGGGACCCAGAGTAAGAATCGGCTGCTGCCGGATGACGACCATAAAGATGACCGGTGACCAAATGTCTTGCCCTTGTCCGGTCTGACGTCCGTCTGCAGCCTCGGTGGTGTCCTCCTGCGTTGTCTCTGAGCCCATCCCCGCTTCCCACGCTGTGTTTAAACAACTCTGCCGACATATATCGAGCGCAGTACACTCGGGCACGCTCAGGTACGCTCGGCTCTTCTCGCGTAAAGGACGTACAGGATGCACAGGACGTGACCGCGAGGGGAGCCGAGCCTGGTCGAATGTACCTGAGTGTACTGCGCTCGGTATACGTCGGCTTCTCAGTTCAAACACAGCGCGGGAAGCGAGTATCGGCGTATATCGCGCACCCACGATTTTGCCCTGATATTAAGGGCAAAAAAGTGTGCGGTATACGCCGATAAATACGATAGATAGATAGATAGATAGATAGATAGATAGATAGAGATATAGATCTCTATCTATCTATCTATCTATCTATCTATCTATCTATCCCGCCCGGCCAATAGCAGATTTACGGCCGGGAAGTGGTTATGAAATCGTGACTAGCCGTTCTCAAATGTCCAGCACGATTTCATGCCACGCGTGCCCGTGGGGGCGCGCAGCGCGGCGATCACTGATGCGGGGTGTCAGTCTGACACCCTGCATCACCGATCTCGGTAACGAGTCTCCGGCGGAGGCTCGCTACCACGTGATCAGCCGTGTCCAATCACGGCTGATCACGATGTAAACAGGAAGAGCCGCCGACGGCTGTCAGACGCGAGTACAGGAGAGCCGATCGGCGGCTCTCCTGACAGGGGGGGTTCGCGCTGATTGTTTATCAGCGCAGCCCCCCCTCGTATGCCCACACTAGACCACCAGGGATGCCCACACTGGCAGGGCAAAGAAAAAAAAAAAAAAACATAAAAAAAAAAAAAAAAAAAACACAGGACAAGAAAAAAAATAATACAGGTTAAAAAAAAAGAAAGATGCCAGTCAGTGCCCACACATGGGCACTGACTGGCAACATATACATCAGTGCCACCCCTCAAAGTACATCAGTGCCACCCCACAGTGTCCTTCAGTGCCACCCCTCCGTGCCAATCCATGCCCAGTGCCCACCTATCAGTGCCCATCTGTGCCACCAATAAGTACCCATCAGTGCCACCCATGAGTGCCATTCTGTGCCGCCTATGAGTTCCCAGTGCTGCCCATGAGTGCCCATCAGTGCCGCCTATGAGTGCCCATCAGTGCCGCCTATGAGTGCCCATCAGTGCTGCCTATGAGTGCCCATCAGTGCCACCTATGAGTGCCCATCAGTGCCGCATACCAGCGCCACCTATCAGTGCCACCTCATCGGTGCCCATCAGTACTACCTCATCAGTGCCCATCAGTGCCACCATATAAGTGCCTGTAATTGAAAGAGAAAACGTACTTATTTACAAAAAAGTTAACAGAAAAAAATAAAAATGTATTTTTTTTTTCTAAATTTTCAGTCTTTTATTAGTTGTTGCGCAAAAAATAAAAACCGCAGAGATGATCAAATACCACCAAAAGAAAGCTCTATTTTTGGGGAAAAAAGGACGCCAATTTTGTTTGGGTGCAGTGTAGCATGACCGCGCAATTGTCATTCAAAGTGCAACAGTGCTGAAAGCTGAAAATTGGCTTGGGCGGGAAGGTGCGTAAGTGCCCTGTATGGAAGTGGTTAAATATATATATATGATCTATATCTATATCTATATCTATATCTATATATATATAGATAGATAGATATATATATATATATATATATATATATATTATATACTATTCAGAATGCAGGCAGGAATAAATTGCCAGTGCTCTGAAGCGAGCAGAAAAGTTCAATTGTTGTTCATTGAAATGACTTAACCCACCCGATAAATCTATGCTGATACTCCGGTAACACCATGGTGCCTCAGCAATCTGGCAAAAGACATTAAGCACATATTCAATCGCGGCACAGAAAAAAAAAGCAGATCCACTAACAAGCTCTGTGACAACACCTGTGGGTTTCTTATCATTGACTTCAGCAATCACGCTGAACGCCGCACACAGGAAAAAAAAAAAAAAAGCTTGTTTACCGGGATCCTGGTCAATTATTGCTGACTAAAACCAGCCATGATCGGCAGTCCTCCTAATGGTCTTCTATTATCTTCTGAGGAGTTAACTAGGCTGTGATCTTTATTAGAAACCTCGGCGCTGTCAGTGGCAAATTAAAGAAGTAGCCGGGCAAATATACATTCTCCTGTGATCCTATTAACAGGTTTCTGTTTACAAATACAAGGATCCTTTTAAATGACCTCTAATTGATTGAGATTCAGCGTGCCGCAGCCGGTGTCAAACGAAATGAGTGGATAAAAGGCCAGAGCGGGAGCCGCGGCTGAATTCTGGGAGATTTTAATGAGTGTGTTTTACAGGAGAGGTCGCATGGGGGTTTGACGGCCTTCAGAAGGTAATACGCAAACCGAGATGACCTTTAACGCTGAACCTGTGCTCATGCAGGGTAAAGAAACAGGTTCTCTTGACTTCCACCCTCCTCAGTGGCACACGGTCAATCTTCCTTCATGTCTTGGCAGCCGGCAATGGAAATATGGGAGGATGTCATGCCACCCAATTCTCTAAGATGATAAAGAGGCACACCTTTAATAACCTTTCGCTCCTGGAGACGTTATTGCGTGTTTTTTTTTGCACACGTTAATTTTTTTTTATTATTTTAGGCCTGAAGATTAGTTGAAACCAAATAGTATATATGGCATTTGCTGAAAGCAGAGAACATAGAGAATAAAATAGTGGTAGTTCCAATTTTTTATGTCACACAATATTAGCGCAAAGGGTTCTGTTATCCTGACTGGGTGTCATATGACGTCCAGCAGAATTCCATGCGGGCATGCGCCCGCATTCCCCGATCGTGATAAGAAGCCTCTGTCAGAGGCTTCTTACCACGTGATCAGTGGTGTGACCAATCACAGCTGATCATCACGTGAACCAGGAAGTGCCCGTATCCTCGGTTCGGACTGACAGGGAGAGCATATTGATTATCAGCACAGCCCCCTCAGTTGTGCCGATCACCTGCCAATCAGTGCCCAGCAGAGTCCCAACAAAAATGTCTGCCAATGCCCACCACAGTGCCAATCTGAGCACACCACAGTGCCAATCAGTGCCCAGCAGAGTTCCAACATAAATGTCTGCCAGTGCCAATCCGAGCCCACCACAGTGCCAATCAGTGCCCAGCAGTAACACCTGTCAGTAATCTATCAGTACCTCATCATCAGTGCTGCCTGTCAGTGCCAAATAAGTACCACCTATCAGTGCCCATCAGTGCCGCCTATCAGTGCCCATCAATTCTACATATCAGTGCCTCTTCATCAGTGCACATCAGTGCCACTTTATCAGTGCCAACTCATCCGTGCCAGTGAGTGAAGGGGAAAACAAAATTTTATGGCAGAAAAACATTTTTTTTTTTTAATGTGGGTCTTTTTTAATTTGTTTCACACAAAATAAAAACCCCAGAGATGATCAAATACCGCCAAAGGAAATCTCTATTTGTGGGAAAAAAATATATAAAAATGTCATTTGGGTACAGTGTTGCATGACAGCGCAATTGTCATTCAAAGGTATTTGGCACAATTATATTACAGAAACACACACATTGTACATTATATACTACTAAGGATTATAGGATTTTACAAATATTTTAAAGGGGTTGTAAAGGAAACATTTTTTTCCCTAAATAGCTTCCTTTACCTTAGTGTAGTCCTCCTTCACTTACCTCATCCTTCCATTTTGCTTTTACATGTCCTTATTTCTTCTAAGAAATCCTCACTTCCTGTTCTTCTGTCTGTAAGGCCGCTTACACACGATCGAATATATCTGCTGAAACTGGTCCGCAGACCAGTTTCAGCGGACAGATTTGATCGTGTGTACGGGCTAGCAGACAGGTTTCCAGCAGACAAAAGTTTTAAAGCATGCTTTAAAACTTGTCTGCTGGAAAGCCGTCTGTCCGACAGGCGTACTAACCAGCGGACATAAATCCCCCGCATGCGTCGAATGGATTCGACGCATGCGTGGAAGTATTTTACTTCCTGGAGTGGTGACGTGGCGGCGTCAACGTCAATGCCACGTCACCGTGTTGTCTGTTCGCGGGGATTTTGGGTTGATCGTGTGTACACAGATCAAACCAAAATCTCCCAGGAGACATGTCCGATGAAAACGGTCTGTCGGACCGTTTTTATCGAATTTGTCTCCTCGTGTGTACGCGGCCTAACTCACCACCATAATGCAAGGCTTTCTCCCTGGTGTGGAGAAAGCGTCTTGAGGGGGGAGGGGGTGAGCAGAAGTGTCAGGACGCCCACTAACACACAGCTCTTTTCTCTATCTGTAAAGTAGGGAGTGTCCTCACTTGCCTGCTTGCCCCCTCCCCCCTCAAGAGGCTTTCTCCACACCAGGGAGAAAGCCTCACATTACTGTGGTGAGTTACAGACAGAAGAACAGGAAGGGAGGATTTCTCAGAAAAAATAAGGACATTTAAAGCAAAATGGAAGGATGAGGTAAGTGAAGGAGGACTGCACTAAGGACCAGAGAGGAGGTATCTCAATCATTTATACTTCATTGGCAGAATCTACTAAGAGACTGTGGATTATGATAAAAATTGGGTTAAGGTGGGCTCTTCCGAGGTGAGCGAGGGTAGAGGAGGAAAATACATTTTAGCCTCTGCACATCTGCAGGGGTCCCCAAGACCACCAAAAGTGAAAAAGACATAGGCAGCAGGTTGGGCACTATCGCCATGCACACTGGAATGAAAACAAGTTAGATTCAATACTTCATTGCAGGTTAGAATGTAATTGGTAAGAGAGAGAGAATGTTGCAAAGCACAAGGTTTGCACCACCAGTGACCTTGTTAGGTTCCCTCAGCAGGGGCGGCCCATCCATTAAGGGCGCATGGGCCCCCTATCCATGCATCCGGCCCCTTTCAGGACGCCTGGATTCCAATGTGGGGGTGTTTTTTTGATACAAGCATTACATGTTTATTTGTGTTAATAATACTATATTTTCTGAATAGAAAAAATAAAAAGGAAGACAAAAATACGAGAGACGCCTTGCCCACCCTATCCATGCATCCGGCCCCTTTCAGGACGCATGGATTCCAATGTGGGGGTGTTTTTTTTTGAAGCACTGATTAGAACCAAAGGCTTTAATTGGCTTCAAAATAGGGTGGGTTCGGGGCACAGAGAATGCGCTCACAGCCCACCCAGGTGTGTTACAACAGTGAATGAATATTCGCTATTGTAACACAAATCCTCCTCCCGGCCAATCACAAAGCGGCTTTTGACAGCCATCACCCGATTGGCTGAAAGGACAGGTGATGCTATTGGATGCCTAGAAGGAGGGGGGGAGCTGCAAGCTGGAAACCGCTGATGGAGGAAAGGACATGGACCTGCTGCATGCTGCCCACTACGCGACCTAGATGGGGTAAGTGCTGACCAACTGGCGGGGGAAGGGAGGTGCCGCCAGTCGGTCCAGCACTTACCCCATCTAGGGGGGTAGTGGGCAGCATGCAGCAGCTCTGTGTCTTCTCCTCCATCAGTGATTTCCAGCGTGCGGCTCCTCCCCTCCTTCTAGGTCCTTCTAGGAGGGGAGGAGCTGCACGGTTAGCAAGCAGCGTGTTTTACGCTTCCCCAAAAAAGATCACCAGCCGCCACTGCTCAGGACTCTGGCTTCAGTAGATTGCACAAAATTTAGATTATGGTAAAATTTATGAATTTTCTGGCATTAGTTCAATTGCAGTATTTGTTGGACACTACCTTATTGAGTGATTTATATCGCCTGAATAAGTCTAAAAATAAAACGTGCGAGCATTCGTGAAATTGCTCTACATTTTCCTAGGTGGGAGAGTTTCCCTTTAAGTTCTCTGCCTTTGCTTGTCTAGCGTGGAGCGCGGGGTGTCTGGCCCGTGTTGCCGTGCGGCTTGGCGGTTCAGCTCCTGGCGCTGGTGCAGTCGGATTTGCAGCATCCATCTGTGCAGGGATTTTATTTCCCTTCACGTCCAGGATCAACTTAGATACTGATCTTTAGGGTTTTTTTTGTCTTTAATTTTAAGGCGCAGAGAAGCATGAAAACGCTTTTTAAGGGAAAAGAACATTTGAAAAGAAAAAAGAAAAAAATGACCATGATCTAAATGATGATTTAGTTTCAAGACGCCTGTGTTATGCGAACATTCGCTGTACAGCACAGAACATTTACATGTATATAATCTGTACATAGAAATGTTATTATTATTTTTTAATTCTTTACTTAAAGTGGATGTAAAGCCACTCTCATTCTTTCTAAACTACTGCCATAGTGCTGATCTATAAGGATATAGATGCCTCCTGCATGTATCCTCACCTATCAAATGTCTCCCCTCTGTCTGTTATAAAAACTGAAAAACTGCAGATTTTGTGGGTGGATCTGTTGTCTGGAGCTCGGTGGGTGGAGTCATGATGTCAGTAGACTCCCCGCCCTCCTCTACACTCCCCTTGTCAACATGCATTTTGTCCTATGTATTTCTTACACCCAGTCAAAATCCAGGAAAGTAACCACATGACTTCAGAAAAGGATTGGGGGTGGGAATTAAAAAATAATGCCTGTCTCCAGGCTAGTGCAGGAGATATGTAAATAACCTGTCACTCACAGCAAAGGGGCGTAACGGACTAAGGTTTTTCTCTGTTAGTCCGTTTTATTTCACTGAACAATAAGAGAGGATTGCTCAGAGCTCGATTAACTCTGTGTGGCAAGACTGGGCACAGATGATAGGAAATCTTTTACTTTACAATGTGACAGCAAAAAAAATTGGGTTTACATCCACTTTAACATTTTTTTTTTCAGTGTGTAATATTGAGAAATATATCCATGCAATTAAAATGTAACACGCCTATAAGAATACATTCATTGTAGTCCTGTACATTATTATATATTGCATAGTTGCCAAAATTGTAAAAAAAAAAAAATAATGACACAAAAATGGGCGTGGTTTACTCTAAATATTGTGTGTGGCTTAAATGGGGCGTGAGGGGGTGTGGCTACAGTCTGAGATGATGGAGGGAAGGAGAAACGACAGAAGAAAGAAAGAGAAAGA
The DNA here is from genome assembly GCA_029574335.1 of Rana kukunoris. Taxonomy (NCBI): domain Eukaryota; kingdom Metazoa; phylum Chordata; class Amphibia; order Anura; family Ranidae; genus Rana; species Rana kukunoris. The sequence continues at coordinate 702,169,435 of CM056049.1, forward strand.
AAGGGATGGAGGGACAGCAGGTCTAGATCCTACAACACAATAGAAATGTGTGTATTTCAGAAAGATTAACAATCAGAAGATAAAGATACTCCAAACACTTGGTGTTGGCGCTTCAATCACCCCAGCGCCATGGTTGTTATGGTGTCAGGAAGATTGAAGGTCATTATTTCTATTATGACATTGTAATATAAAATGAAATGGTTCAACTCACTATCATGTAGAATCAATGGAAGCCCTGGGCAGCCCCCCTCCCCCAGCAGCGGACACTCTCTCCACCGCCATTACAGACCACCAGAACGAAGTAACAGACAGCGTGGAACAATAGGCGGAGCCGGACGGGTGGCTGTCAATAGAAATTGAGCTGCGGCACCGCCCACCCCCACAACAGGTCACAGACTGTCAGACCAGCAGCGGGGCAGGGGGTGGGCGGCGCCGCAGCTCAATTTCTATTGGCAGCCACCCGGCCTCAGCGTTCTGGTCTTCTGCAAAATGGCAGCCGGTGGAGACATTGTCTCCACCGGCCACGGACATCTAGCAGCGGCGCTGACGAAAAATCAGTAAAACAAGGATTTCCCGGGACATTTCCTGGAAATCGCGAAAACTGGGAAAAGGGTCTGAATCCTGGGAATGTCCCGGGAAAGTTGGCAAGTATGTATAATGCCCCCTACCAATCCTTTACTGGCACAGCACAGCTCAATATCACACACCCAGGGGGAGGACTATCATACTTTAATCCAGGGGTTTCAATCTTCTGGCCCTCCAGCTGTTGCCCTCTAGCTGAGAAACTGCAGGTCCCATCATGCCTCTGCCTGTGGGAGTCGCGCTTGTAACTGTCAGCCTTGCAATGCCTCATGGGACTTGCAGTTTCGCAACAGCTGGAGGGCCGGCAGATTGAGACACCTGCTTTAACCGCTTCAACTCTGGAAGATTTACCCCTCTTCAGGACTGTCATTGCCAGGTGTTCTTTCACCCTAATGCATTGGATGTATTAAGGTGAAAAAACACGGAGGAATTGTAACCAAGTAGGGACTACATTGCACATATGGTGGGACTGCCCAAGAGTTCAGGAATATTGGAAAGAGGTTCTCAAATTAACTGAAGAAATCACTGGAGAAAAGATCCCTCTAGATCCCTTGACCTGTCTTTTTCATAGACAAGGTTTAGTAAAAGGGGGAAAAAAATATGCTTCGACACTGGTCCCGATACTGTTGAACGCAGCAAAGGGTTTGATCCCGAAATTTTGGCTCCACCCGCAGAAGCCACCCCTAAAAGAATTTATACACAGGGTCGATCACATCTCAGAGATGGAGTATCTGAGAAGGGTCGACCTGGGAGAGGAAGAGGGAGGAAGAGGCGGGAAGATCTGGGATCAGTGGAGAAACTTTAAAACAACGGAAAAATGTATCCAAGTACTATCAGAAATAGACAGGTAAAACATTAAAATTAAAAAAAAAAAGAAAGAAGAGACTAGTCGTCCCGATCCAATAGGGTAAACATGAAAGAAGCAGGGGGGGGGATATAAATAGGCTGCGGGAGGATAATATAGGGGAGGGGAGGGGGGGAAGGGGGTAAAAAAAAAAGGGGACCCAGGGTTAAAGGGTAGAGGGGCGTAGTGGGAGCCCTTATTTTCATAAGAGCTATATATTAATTATACGATTCGCTATGTGTAATTGTACCTTTGTTTTAAAAAATCGAAAAAACAAACAAAAAAAAGATGGAAAAATTAATAATAAAAAAAAAAAAAAAAAGATAAAATAAATAAATAAACTAACTGAAGTAACCACAAGTGATGCGAATCCGAGGTAGAAATATGAAGGGCGGAACAAAGATGAACCCCTCTTACGCCTCAAAACTTTGGGTTAAGTCTGATGTGGTAAAAAAAAAAGAAAAAAAAAAAAAAAAAAGGTGAAAAAACACAAACCTTTACAACCCTGTTAATGGCTGTGTGTTGAGTTATTTTGAGGGGACAGCACATTTACACTGTTATACAAGCTGTACACTCACTACACAACATTGTAGCAAAGTGTCATTTCTTCAGTGTTGTCACATGAAGAGATGGAATAAAATATTTACAAAAATGTGAGGGTGTACTTACTTTTGTGAGATACTGTGTACTCAGATGATGATTTAGCAGTCATCTCTCCACACTAATAGGAAAGGTATTTCTGTGATATTGAAAGGCCAGATTCGGTGTCATACATGCCGGCTGACCATGGAGACAAAGCGATCTCATGGACGGGAACTTTTCTGATGAAGTCACGTAGCTATCGGGCAATCCGCGTCTGTAAGAGCCTTTACCATGACAACCCGTGTAACGGCCTGCAGAGAGCGAAGGAAAGGTCCCTCTGTAGCCTGACCGGAGCGTAATACCCCCCAGAGATTAAATTACAGACGTTTTCTATGGGGTCACCATGTCTAGAGATTTTCAACAAGCTTTAAAGATTTTATTCTACGTTCCTATGGAGGGTGGATCACCCAACTCTGCCTTTGGTCACACACAGATTTTTTTTTGATTTATTTCCTTTTTTTTCGCAGAATGTTTAATATCTATTGTGTGTAACTCTGTTTTTATAAAAGTTCTCCCCGTTTTTAGCTCTCAGCTGTTTCCGTCTTTATATTATGGAAAATACACTATATTTCCAAAAGTATTGAGACGCCCGCCTTTACACGCACATGAACTTTAATGGCAAAGTCTAAAGCCTCGTACACATGATCGGATTTCCATCGGACAAATCCGTGGAATTTTGTCTGAAGGGCGTTGGCCGTGAACTTGTTCTACATACAGTGGCAAAACGTTGTCAGCCAACGAATACAAAACTACCGTATTTATCGGGCGTATACCGCGCACTTTTTTGCCCTGAAAATCAGGGCAAAATCGTGGGTGCGCGATATACGCCGATACCCACTTTCCCGCGCCGAGTTTGAATACTGCGCCTGCATATACCGAGCGCAGTACACTCGTGTATAGTCGGGCAGGTTCGGCTCCTCTCGTGCTCACGTCCTGGATGTACAGGACGTGAGCGCGAGAGTAGCCGAGCCTGCCCGACTATACACGAGTGTACTGCGCTCAAAATATGCAGGCACAGTATTCGGTGGTAGAGAGCATTGTAGAGCCGTTCAGCAGCTGTAAAGAATTCCCTTACGTGTTAATGTTGTAACGCGTTTCGTCACACCACCACGAAGGTGCCGCAATGCTCCGAAACTCGTTACCACCCCCTTCTCCCCACTGACACCGCCAGCCTTGTGTGACCCACAGTGAACCCGGATTACAGGCTTCCCTGTTGCCTCCTCTCTCCAACATGTACGAGCAGACCCGGATTTACTCCCTTTGCCGCCCCAAGGCCGGGTCCTTCAATGCTACCCCCCCCCCCCACCAAAAAAAACCTGAAAGTCCCCCAACCCGTGCCCATCATTGCCGCCTTACCATCATTGCAGCCTTACCTTGCCCTCATTGCAGCCTCACCATCACTGCCACCTTACTGTGCCCTTATTGCAGCCTCCCTCACCATCATTGCTGCCTTACTGTGCCCTCATTGCAGCCCCCCTCACCATCATTACAGCCCCCCTCACCATCATTACAGCCCCACCTCACCATCATTGCAGCCCCCTCACCATCATTACGACCCACCTCACCATCATTGCAGCCCCCCCACCATCATTACAGCCCCACCTCACCATCATTACAGCCCCCTTCACCATCATTTCAGCCCCCCTCACCATCATTACAGCCCCCTCACCATCATTGCAGCCTTACTGTGCCAAACAATGTAGCCTCACCAGTCAGTGTGTGCATTACGCACATTGGGCATTTCCTGCTCCTGCTGTGTCACGGAGCTCACTGTGAAAAGTTTGGGCGCGCTGTAATAAAAGTTCCGCCCTCCTCCTAGACCAGCTTGTGCGATAGACAGAACACTTCCTCTATCACACAAGCTGGTCTAGGAGGAGGGCAAGACTTTTATCACAGCGCGCCCACATTTTGCCCAGTGAGCTCTATGCACAACAGTCTTCCGTTGTGTGTTACAACCGGCGCCGCCCCTGCACCCACTGCCGCCCGAGGCCTGGTCAGTAATACAGCCCAGCGTACGAGAATGCTTTACAGCTGCTGGACGGCTCTACACTGCTCTCCACCACCGTGCCGAGGATAGACACATGCCACAGATGAGGACTCCTGATTTTTTTTTCCACAAGAAAGAGGACTACTGATTTTATCATGTCTTTTAACACTCAACGATTTTGTAAGTGCTTTTAACTCTTTGTGCACTTGATTAAATTTTGCATACTGCACTTAGAGGTGCCTTTCATTTCCTTTTTTGTGACTTCTATCAGTGTCTGGTTAAAGCTTGTAGGAGGTGTTTCATTCTCCTCTGACTGTCCTATAAGACTACAGGACCCCTGATCCTCTGTCTGGACAGTGCTGATTGGTCTGGTGCTGCTCACATGCACCCTTCCAGGAAAAAACAAACTATCTATCAATTCACACCAAACTGAGCATGTGCAGAGTGCCCCAACACTCTCTTCTATCAGCAGAGTGGATTGGGGACAATGGGAGAAGGTAAGAATCATAACGGACAGGATTAACCCCTTAAGTTCCACAGTTTGTATAACAAGCATGCTTTACTGCATGTACAGACTAATTTTACTGTTGTGGGTTTAGTAACACTGTAAGCTGCCTGTGGATGCTGCCAAATCAGCAAGTGAGCATACAGCTAAGACAGACTGGGTCTATGAAGATATGGTATTGGCAATGTACAAAGTGGCATTTGAAACAGAACTGTCTATCCGCTGCCTAATAAAGCAACCACTTTCCTCCTGATTGGTGGACTACCTAGACTATGGCCGCTCCAGGTTCTAACATTTCTTTCATGAGCCCCAGGAAACCTGGAAGAAGTTTCATATTAGCTGTACTGTTACTGCGCTTCTCTCTGGGAGTCTATCTAGGCCACAGGAGAAGTATTATTCAGTGGGAAGAGGCGATTCTCTACTAAATGAATCTGATTAGAAGCAAATAAAAGGTTATCCATTATCTCTGAGTAAATGCACAAAGCTCTATGAGGAGCGTGATTGTAATAAAAGAGCCGGGATCTCACTATTTATTATGTGCAGATATTGTGGAATGAACAGGATCTTCTACACGCCACGTATGCCGAGGAATTAATTGTCTGCGTACTAAAAGGGGCATCCATCAGGTGGCTGCTAACGATCTTCAATTACAGATATTGTACACATGTGACATGACCGGGGTTATCATTTATGTCATAGGCTGATATATGAAAGGAGGTGTCTTTATGTCTTCACTGACAATAAAAATATCATGTACATCATTCTCTGTCTATACACTTATATCATCCGAACCTATCCACTGAAATCCTGAACACACCTACTGGTAATAGATGGGGGCATGGAGTTGTAGAGAGGGGGATATAGAGGGATGAATGAACAAGGAAGAAGAGAAAGGAAAATAGAGAGGACACGGGGAAGGAATACAGAGAGGGATGAAGGAAAAAAGAGTGAGGAAGGATGAGAGGAAGCAAGAAAGTAAACATTAAAAAGAGTGGTAAGAACAGAGGAAGGAAGGAAGGAAGGGAGGGAGGGAGGGAGGAAGGAAAGGAGGGAAATAAAGGATATGTGGGAAGGGGAGGAAGGAAGGAAGGAAGGAAGCAAGGAAGGAAGCAAGGAAGGAAGGAATGAAGGAAGGAAGGAAGGAAGGGAGGAAGGAAAGGAGGGAAATAAAGGATATGTGGGAAGGGGAGGAAGGAAGGAAGGAAGGAAGGAAGGAAGGAAGGAAGGAAGGAAGGAAGGAAAGTTTAGAAGAGGGGTGGATTTAAAGAAGGAAGAAGAGAAAGGAAAATAGGGAGGACATGAGAAAGGAATACAGGGGAGAGGGGGGTGAAGGAGAAAAGAATAGAGAGCAAGGAAGGAAGAGAGGAAGGCGGGAAGGAAGCAAGGAAATTAAAAATGAAAAAGGAAGGAAGGGGAAGGAAGGCGAGAACAGAAGGGAGGTAGAAGGGAAGAAAGAGAGGAAGGAAAGGAGAGAGGAAAACAGCCAGGAAGGGAGGAAGTGTAGAAGATGGGTGGATGCTAAGAAGAAAGAAGAGAAGGGAAAATAGGGAGGACATGGGGAAGGAATACAGGGAGGGATGAAGGAGAAAATAAGAGAGAGCGAAGTAGGAAGAGAGGAAAGCAGGAAGGAAGCAAGACAGTAAAAAGGAAGGAAGGAAGGGAAAGACAGGGTATTAGGGAAGGGGAGAATATAATGGAGGAAGGAGAGAAGGAAGGAAGAGAGGGAGGAAAGGAGAGGGGAAGAAAGGGAGGAAGGAAGTGTAGAAGAGGGGTGGATGGAAAGATGAAAAGAAGAAAGAGAAAGAGAAAAGAAAATAGTGAGGGATGAAGGAGAAAAGAAGAGAGAGTGAGGAAGGAAGAGAGGAATGCAGGGAGGAAGCAGGAAAGTACAAATTAAAGAGGAGGAAGAAAAGAAGTAAGGAAGAATGGAAGGGGGGAAAAGAATATGGGGGAGGGGAGGGTAGAAGGGAGGTTGGAGGAAAGAAAAGGAAGGGAGTGTGGCAGAGTGGTGGATGGAAGGATAAAAGGGAAGAAAGAAAATAGGGGAAGGAATAGTAAAGAGGGGGGAGGGAGGAAGGAAGATGAAAGGATGGATAAAAGGAAATAGAAAGACAAAAGAATTGTAGAGGGGTAAAAAGGGTGAAAAGAACAGAGGGAGGGATGGAAAGGGAAGAAAAGGAGGAAAGAAGGATGTTACATAGTTACATAGTTACATAGTTAGTCAGGTTGAAAAAAGACACAAGTCCATCCAGTTCAACCATAAAAATAAATAAATAAATAAACAAAATAAAACACAGTACAATACCATACACCCAACTCCATACCCACAGTTGATCCAGAGGAAGGCAAAAAACCCAGCAGAGCGATGATCCAATTTGCTACCGGAGGGGAAAAAATTCCTTCCTGATCCCCCGAGAGGCAATCGGATTTACCCCGGATCAACTTTACCTACAAAACTTAGTACTCACTTATATTATGTACATTTAGGAAAGAATCCAGGCCTCTCTTAAAGAAATCTACTGAGCTGGCCAGAACCACCTCTGGAGGGAGTCTGTTCCACATTTTCACAGCTCTTACTGTGAAGAAACCTTTCCGTATTTGGAGGTGAAATCTCTTTTCCTCCAGACGTAAAGAGTGCCCCCTTGTCCTCAGTGTTGACCTTAAAGTGAATAACTCAACACCAAGTTCACTATATGGACCTCTTATATATTTGTACATGTTGCTCATATCCCCCCTTATTCTCCTCTTCTCAAGAGTGAATAAATTCAGTTCCTCTAATCTTTCCTCATAGCTGAGCTCCTCCATGCCTCTTATCAGTTTGGTTGCCCTTCTCTGCACTTTCTCCAGTTCTCCGATATCCTTTTTGAGAACTGGTGCCCAAAACTGGACTGCATATTCCAGATGAGGCCTTACTAATGATTAGTGTTGCTCAAGAATATTCGCATTGTGAATATTCGTTACGAATATTGCATATTCGAGTATTCGCGAATAACTCGAATATTGCGGTGAATATTCGCTATTGCGAATATTCGTATTTTTTTACATTTATTTTTAAAACAGATCACATCCTAGTGATCTCCATCGACGTCTAAAAGCATTGCTGGTATGATTAGAGACCCTGGGCCGAGTAGCTGAGGCGATCCTTTTATGTTGCCGAATATTCGCAATGCGAATATTCGTATTACGAATATTCGCGAATACTTTCTCTGCCCTTCTGTGTTTTGTGTATATATATATAAAAAAAAATTGCTTTAGTTTAGTCATATAAGTTTGTGTAAGTAGAGTTAGTGGCCCAGATTCAGGTACATCTGCGCATTATTGGACCGGCGTAGCGCACCGCCTTTACGTTAGACTTGCGCAATTTTGTCGCGTAATCACCCTATTCTCTTAGCTTTTGCGCAGAAAATTGCGCATACGTAACGTTTTTTCAGAGGCGTAAGGAGGAGTAATACAAATTGGGAAGGACGTGGGCGTGTTACACTGAAATTAGCCGTGACCCCATGCAAATGAAGGGCTGGCCGGCTCGCGCATGCGCGCTTGAAGGAGACCATGTCAGCTCCGCTGTGCGCATGCTCACAACTCGGGAGCGGCGCAATCAGTGAAATTGGAAATGGACTAGGGCAACGTTGTGAACTACGCAAACAGCATAAATAGACACACACAAACGCACTTCCTTTGCAAAAGTACATCCCTTTGTCCCTTCCCATTTAACCAAGTGCTTTTGTCCTGTTGTTCGTTGCGGTGTGTTTTGTAGTTGTCAGATTAGTGTTCTGTGTGATCAGGTGTTTGTTAGTAGATTTTTGAAAGTGGTTTTTGATAAGTGTTTGAGAGACTGTTTGTTTGATTGATATATTTGTGTTTGTTTCTTTTCCTGCTGTATTTTTGTTTTGTTTTTTGGTGACTGTTTCTTGGTGAGTAGTTTTCTCTCTGTGTGTGTGTTTTTTTTTGATTGGTTGTGCTTGTTTGTGTGCGTGAATTTTGTTGACTGGGACTGTTTTTTTTTTGGAAGGATGACTGAGAGAAAACGAAAGCTGAATTTTACAGTTGTGGAAAAACAGATTCTTGCCCGGGCCATTAGCAAGTATGGGCGTTACCTCCACGGCCCACAGAGTGCCAACACCACCCCGGCCAGGAGGAGGGAGATATTGGATAGGATCACTGACCAGGTGAATTCAGCGGGGCAGGGGGAGACACGGACCAGGTCTGGGATTGACAAAAAAATCAATGACCTCCGGCGTCTGGTCAAAAAGAAGCTGGCCAGAATGCATGCCCATGCCAGGGGCACAGGAGGGGGCCCACCATGCCGTATTAGCCTGACAGCGGAGGAGCGTGCGGTGGCCCTGACCTTTCATCGGCATGAAGTTGCGGGCCTGCCCGGCTTTGACTCAAGTCCGGAGCCCGTGGTGCCAGGTAATTTTTTTTTTTTAATATCAGGTGTGTAGCATGTGTGGGGGAGGGGGTGAAAGGGAATATGTGGCAAGTGTGTGGATCCTCCAACCTGTGAATGTTTTGTGTCATCCACAGATGTGCAGGAGGGTGCAGGGCCATCTGGCCTGACCGCACCAACCCCAGGACAGCAGCCTAATGAGGCCCCCCCAACAAGGCGGGAGTCCGCGGAGGAGGTTCAACAGGAGCAGGACAATCATGAGGAGGAGGAGAATCATGAGGAGGAGGAGAATCATGAGGAGGAGGAGAATCATGAGGAGGAGGAGTCCATGTCAGGCACTGGACGTTTGGGTTTTGAGGACTCTTCCCCTCTGGCTGGCAGCAGGCAGGCCTCCCTAAGGGGGAGCCCCCCCCCCCTTCTCCCCCAACATGGCTCTCCTCACAAGGGCCTCCCCTTCTCCCCAGCCACAAGCATCAGCTGGAGGCAGGATGTCATCCCAGACCACCAGGGGGGTGGCCGATCTCCTGCCCGCCACTCTGAGAAGGGACCAGTTCTTCCAGACCCGCCATCTGGGACAGGTCAGCCAGACATTGGTGCGGATGGAGGAGAGCCTGTCCTCCATCAAGGATACGCTGGGGAACCTGGACTCCCACTCCCGGGCTTTCACAACCTGCCTAAATGAACTGCAGACGACATCAGCAGGCGTTGGGCAGGATGTGAGGGCCCTTACCCTGGCTATCCAGGCCAACACGGCAACACTTGGTGCTGCCCTGGACAGAATAGCCGTGGCCTTGGAGGGCAGGCCGCCAGGTGGGCAGAGATCAGGGGCTGCTCCTCCTTCCCCGGTTTTACCCCTCCCCATGAGTCTCCCCTGAGGAGCCGGGGCCGTGGCCGGGGGTGCCCCAGGCGTGGCTCACGCAGAGGGCAATAATTTGTTTTTCCCCATTTTTTATTTTTTTTAAATATTTTTTTTATTTTTTTTTGCTGGAAATTTTTTGCTTTTGCAGGTCATTTTTTTTTTTTTTGGGTTGTGAATGCTGTGTGAATGTGGGGGTGACATTCCTGCCGGAAAGGGGGTGTCACCCTCAATTTTGGAGAAGGGTTCCCCAGGACCAGGGAGAAGTGATCCCCAGGTCCGTGTGAATGGTGTATGTATGTACAGTGACATAATTGGAGCCTTGGCGTGGCGTTGCTGCTCACAAGTCCTGCATGGTGGACTGGTGCCAATCCAATTTGATGTGGATGTGGGGTGTGTGTGCTAGGGACCACAGTGGTGTGCATGCATGCATTCTCATTGTGCCATGATTAATGTGTATGTTTAACGTGCAAAGATGCCCAATGTGAGCTGTCTCCTGGCTGCTCTTCCCTCAGAAGACGGGGTAGCCTCGGTTAGGGGGGGATTGTCTGGTTCAGGGGTCAGGTCATCACGTAGGTCAATCTGCAGGCCCTTTCTTTCTGCGAAGTTGTGCAGCATGCAACATGCACCGATGATCTGGCACACAAAGTTTGGGGAATACAAGAGGGTACCCCCAGACTTATCCAGGCATCGGAAACGTGACTTTAGGAGGCCAAAGGTGCGCTCCACCACTGCTCGTGTTTGGGCATGTGCTTGATTGTATCTTTCCTCTCCTGGGGTTTGGGGATTCCGGATAGGAGTCATGAGATGGGGTCCCAGTGGATGTGCAGAGTCACCTGTAAGGGAAAAGACAGGAGGATGTTAGTCATGCATGTGCCCCTTGTGATGTGCATCATGGGAGGGGATAGTCATGCCTGCCACCCATGTCACTCACCAACCAGCCAGGTGTCCCCATACACGTTCTGATCGAATTCCATTCGGATGTGGCATTGATTGTATATGTAGCTGTCATGGCTGGACCCTGGGTGTTTGGCACGGACGTGCCATATGAGGCCTTGGGCATCGACTATCACCTGTACATTGATGGAATACCAATGCTTCCGATTGCGGTACATGTGCTCTGTCTCCTGGGGGGGCTGGAGTGCCACATGTGTGCAATCAATGGCCCCCACAGTGCGTGGGAATCTGGCAATTCTGTAGAAATCTGTCATTGCCTTCAGCCGCAGCTCCTCAGTGGTGGGTTTGATGATTTGGTTGGCCATGCGTCTGAGAATTGCAGGGACAACCTGGTGCACACATCTGCTCATGGAGGATTGTGACATCCCAGCCACCACTCCACTTGTACGCTGAAAAGAGCCACTGGCAAGGAAATGGAGTGTTGCCATGACCTTGACCAGTGGCTGCACTGCATGTGAGCGTTGTGTTGGGCTGGTGATGTCCTCCTGCAGGGTTGTGGTTAATTCCAGGATGGCATGAGGGGGGAATCTGAAGATGCGAAACACCTCAGAATCACTCATGCCAAACAGGTCTATGCGGGTGCGGTATATCCTCTCCCGTGCCATCCTCCGTGCCCTCATCCTTCTTTGTTCATCTAAAGTCAGTAGTATAGCTATGTGCGACGATGCCCCTGGCATGTTGGCATACAGATTGTTGTGCAACACGTGTGACTGCTGAGCTCCTCACTAACAGTGTTGCTTTATCTAACAAGTAGACTTTTTTTCTCTTTTTAGACCAGCTTTTGTATGCTCTAATTTTAGACAGGACATTTTGCTGTTGCGCACACTGCGTCGCCTGCGCTGCCCCAACGTTCTTTTGTGGATCCCCGTAAGTCCCTCATTAGCATATTTGACTAGCAAATCAATGGTCTGTCTAGCGCACTTTTGCGCGGAAGGATGCGCCAGTCTAACGAAATTACGCGGGACAAAAAAAAGTCGCTTTTTTGCGTATCTCGTTCTGTGGATGCCGCGCAACGAAACGCACACGCACATTTCGACTTATGCACGCGCATCTCCTGTTGCGCAGGCGTAATCGCTCTGTGAATCTGGGCCAGTGTGTTTAGTGCATATTAGTTTAGTAATCCAGGAAATGATCTCTGTTTTCGCGTGTTGACGAGAATTTCGCAATCAATTTCGCATTCGCATTAGCGAAATTTTGCAAAAAATTTTTTGATAAAATATCACGAATATTCGATATTAACGAATATTTCGCGAATATTCTTCTATATATTCGTGGAATATCGCAAAATCGAATATGGCGTATTCCGCTCATCACTACTAATGGTTTGTATAGGGGCAAAATGATATCTCTATCTCTGGAGTCCATACCTCTCTTTATACAAGAAAGGACTTTGCTCGCTTTGGAAACCGCAGCTTGGCATTGCATGCCATTATTGAGCTTATTATCAACTAAAAAACCCCAGATCCTTCTCCACTACAGATCCCCCCAGTTGCACTCCCCCTAGCATGTATGATGCATGCATATTCTTAGCCCCCAAGTGCATAACTTTACATTTATCAACATTAAACCTCATCTGCCACTTAGTCGCCCACTTAGACAGAGCATTAAGGTCGGCTTGTAAATTGGAGACATCCTGCAAGGACGTTATTATACTGCATAGCTTGGTGTCATCTGCAAAAACAGAAATGTTACTTTGGATCTCAGACCCAATATCATTTATAAATATATTGAAAAGTAAGGGACCCAACACCGAACCTTGGGGTACACCGCTGATAACCTTGGACCATTCAGAGTAAGAATCATTAACCACAACTCTCTGAATTCTGTCTTTCAGCCAGTTTTCTATCCATTTACAAACTGATATATCTAATCCTGTAGACCTTACCTTACACATGAGCCGTGTGTGGGGAACTGTATCGAACGCTTTTGCAAAATCCAAGTACCACAAACACTGCTACGCCTCTGTCCAGGGTTTTACTTACCTCTTCATAATAGGAAATCAGGTTTGTCTGACAACTTCTGTCTTTCATGAATCCATGCTGTCTGCTGCTTAAATCGTTTGTTTTATTAAACGTTCCAGTATCTTCCAAACTATAGAAGTTAAACTAACAGGTCTATAGTTACTTGGTAAAGACTTTGTTCCCTTTTTAAATATGGGCACCACATTGGCTCTACGCCAATCCAGTGGTACTATTCCTGTCATTAATGAGTTCCTAAATATTAGATACAGTGGCTTTGAAATTTCAGAGCTCAATTCTTTTTGGATCCGTGGGTGGATGCCATCTGGTCCAGGTGCTTTATCCACCTTTATTCTGTCTAAATATTTCTGGACCATATCACTTTTGAGCCATTGTGGATTTGGGGCTGTGTCACTCCCACCCCCATTATGGACATGAGCTCCCCCATTCTCCATTGTATAGACAGAGCTGAAGAAAGCATTTAATAAATTTGCCTTCTCTTTGTCCTCAGTCACCCACTCTAGATTATTTTGTAAAGGGCCTACATGCTCAGACTTTACCTTTTTACTATTAATATATTTAAAGAGTTTTTTGGGGTTTGTCCTACTATCTTTTGCAATCTGTCGTTCATTTTGAATTTTTGCATCCTTGATTTCCTTTTTACATGTTCTATTATATTCTTTGTAACATTTAAACGACACTAGTGTTCCTTCATTTTTATATTTTTTAAAAGCTATTTTCTTATTGTTTATAGCTTTTTTAACTTTGACCGTGAGCCACATAGGTTTTATCTTTAGCCTTTTAAACGTATTGCCCATGGGAATATACTTTGCAGTGAGGTTCCAAAGAGTCTTTTTGAAGAATTCCCATTTCTGTGTTCATCGGTGCCAATATTCCCTCCCAGTCCAAGCCCTGGAGAGCAGTCCTCATGCTTTGAAAATTAGCTTTCTTGAAATTAAGTGTTTTTATCTTTCCTGTATGTATTTCTTGCTTATAGTTTACATTAACCACTTGCCTACTGTGCACCTACACCCCCTTCCTGCCCAGACCAAATTTTAGCTTCCGGCACTGCGCCGTTTTAACTGACAATTGCGCGGTCGTGCGATGTGGTTCCCAAACAAAATTGGCGTCCTTTTTTTCCCACAAATAGAGCTTTCTATTGGTGCTATTTCATTGCCCGTGCGGTTTTTATTTTTTGCGCTATAAACAAAAAAAGAGCGACAATTTTGAAAAAAGACACAACATTTTTTGCTTTCTGCTATAATAAATATCCCATAAAAAAAATAAAAAAAAATTGATCTCAGTTTAGGCCGATACGTATTCTTCTACATATTTTTGGTAAAAAAAAATTAAAAATAAAATCGCTATAACCGTATAGTGACTGGTTTGCGCAAAAGTTATATTGCCTACAAAATAGGGGACATAATTATGATTTTTTTTTTTTTTTACTAGTAATAGCGGCGATCTGCGATTTTTTTTCGGGATTGCAACATTATAGCCGACACATCGGACACTTTTGACACATTTTTGGGACCATTCACATGTATACAGTGAACAATGCTATAAATATGCATTGATAACTGTATAAATGTAACTGGCAGGGAAGGGGTTAACCGCTAGGGGGCGGGGAAGGGGTTAAATGTGTATCCTAGGTGTATCCTATGTACAAGGGACACAATCGATCTCCTCTCTCCCTGACAGGGACTAGTGTTGAGCAGAATATGCCATATTCGATTTCGCGATATATCTCGAATATATAGTCGAATATTCGAGATATATTCGCTAAATACGAATATTCGTGATATTTTTTGAAAATGAAATGATTGCGAAATTTCGCTTTTGCGAATGCGAAATTTCGAGAAATGCGGAATGGAGCACTCTGATTGGCTCAGAATATTCGTGATATTTTACAATACAAAATAATTGCGAATATTCGAGAAATGCGGAAGGGGCACTCTGATTGGCTCAGAATATTCGTGATATATTACAATACACAATAATTGCGAATATTCGGCAAATGCGGAAGGAGCACTCTGATTGGCTCAGAATATTCGTGATATATTACAATACACAATAATTGCGAATATTCGAGAAATGCGGAAGGAGCACTCTGATTGGCTCAGAATATTCGTGATATATTACAATATAAAATAATTGCGAATATTCGAGAAATGCGGAAGGAGCACTCTGATTGGCTCAGAATATTCGTGATATATTACAATATAAAATAATTGCGAATATTCGAGAAATGCGGAATGGAGCACTCTGATTGGCTCAGAATATTCGTGATATATTACAATATAAAATAATTGCGAATATTCGAGAAATGCGGAATGGAGCACTCTGATTGGCTCAGAATATTTGTGATATATTACAATACAAAATAATTGCGAAATTTCGAGAAATGCGGAATGGAGCACTCTGATTGGCTCAGAATATTTGTGATATATTACAATACAAAATAATTGCGCGATATCGCTATTGCCGAATAATCGCATTGCGATTTTTCGGCAATATAAAATGAGCGCTGCAGCTACTCGGCCCAAGGTCTCTAATCATAACAGCAATGCTTTTAGACGTTGATGGGGATCTCTAGGATGTGATCTGTTCTAAAAAAAAAAATTGAAAAAATACGAATATTCGAAATAGCGAATATTCGCCGCGATATTCGTGTTATTCGCGAATACTCGAATATGCAATATTCGTAGCGAACATTCGCAATGCGAATATTCGTGAGCAACACTAACAGGGACGTGCAGCTCTGTGTTTACACACAGAGCTGCACGTCCCAGCTCAGTTACACAGAAATCGCGGGTGCCCGGCGGCCATCGCGGCCGCCGGGCACGAGCACGGCGTTGTTAGTAACCCGACGGGTGCGCGCGAGTGGCGCCGGCGGCGCGCGCGCCACCTAGTGGCCTAAATTGACAGGATAATTGAGTATCCCGCCCGCCGTCATTTCACGGTGGGCGGGTATTAAGTGGTTAAACAAAATCATGTTATGATCACTGCTACCCAGGTGTTCCTTTATCTGAACATTAGTAATAAGCTCTGCATGGTTTGAGATTACCAAGTCCAACAGAGCATCATTCCTAGTTGGGGCCTCAATAAACTGGACCATAAAATTGTCCTACAATAGGTTTTTAAATTTGTATCCTTTAACTGTCCCAGAAATTCCATTATTCCAGTCAATTTCTGGGTAGTTAAAATCCCCCATTATTATCACCGTCCCAGCCCTTGCAGCCCTTTCTATCTGTGCAAGGAGCCGAGTCCCCACCTCCTCATTAACATTGGGTGGTCTATAACAAACTCCAATAATTAACTTTGAACTACGCACATCTGTATGCAGTTCCACCCATAATGCTTCAACTTCATCACACTCTCCATCAACCAGGTCCTCTTTCACGCTTGCTTTGAGGTCACTTCTCACATAAAGACAGACCCCTCCACCTTTCCTTTTTACCCTGTCTTTCCGAAAGAGAGCATAGCCAGGAATATTAATAGCCCAGTCATGTGAGGATTGAAGCCAAGTTTCAGTAATACCGAATACATCATAGCTCTCCTCATGCACCAGAGCTTCCAACTCACCTGTTTTGCTTGGAAGGCTTCTGGCATTGGTGAACAAACACTTAAATGTATTGTTACATTTTTCGCTGGTGTTTTTCATATGATTCATATAATTTTTAGTAGTGCAAATGGCACTATAATTTCCAATGGCTGTTTGCAACATGGGAACTTTCTTGTCACCTGCCATAACCCCACCTCCATCTATCCCCATTCCACTCTCCAATAATGTCTGACCCCTAACTGACCTGTGTGCCCGATGTAATTCAAGTTCACCCTCCCCCCTCAAGTCTAGTTTAAATACTCCTCCAGCATTCCCCTAAACCTCTCCCCCAGCACAGCAGACCCCCTTCCATTCAAGTGCAAACCATCTTTAGCATATAGGTTGCACCCCAATGAAAAGTCATCCCAGTGCTCTAGAAACCCAAATCCCTCCTTCCTACACCAGGTCTTTAGCCATGCATTCAGCTCTCTAATCTCCCCCTGCCTTTCCTGTGTTGCGCATGGCACAGGCAATATTTCAGAGAATATCACCTTGGAGGTCCTTCCCTTCATCTTGCAGCCTAGTTCTTTAAATTGATTCTTAAGGAGCCTCCACCTTCCATGTATACTGTCATTGGTTCCAACATGGACCAAGACAGCTGGGTCATGCCCAGCCCCTCCCAGTAATTTATCCACCCGGTCCACCACATGCCGAACCCTGGCACCAGGTAGACAGCAAACCATTTGGTTGAGGCGATCCTGGCGACAAATTATTCTATCAGTCCTTCTGATTATAGAATCCCCTATTACCACCAACTGTCTAGGCCTACCTGCACTCCCCTCACCACTTCTACTAGATGGGTTGCTCTCCCAGCTGTTAGGGGTAGCAGTAACATCTAGGGCTGCCACCTCTGTGTTAGCCACCTCCACATCTTCACCCAACTTGACAAATTTGTTTTGATGCACAAATACAGGATTGGCCTTCCTTGTCTGCAAGCCCCTTCCACTCCCTCTAACTACATTAACCCATCTTCCTATCTGATAATCCTGACTTGCCCCTCCACCCTCCAAATCAACCCTACTGACCACCTGCTCAGCGAGCAGAGGACCCCTTTCAAGGCTGTCCTTTCTGCCCAGTGTTGCAACTTGCTCCTCCAGATCTCCAATGCGAGCTTCCAGAAGGGCAACCTGCTCACATCTGTCACAGCGGTATCCATCCTGGAGCTGTTGCACTAATTTTGCATACATGTGACACACTGTGCACTGAGCAAAACCTTCAACCCTGTTAGCACACATTTCCCAGTCACAATGTAATTACTTGTAGGAAGTTTAAGATGTTACTTACAGTTTAGAAGACTCCTGTCTTAACTCCTGTATTCAACTCCTGTTTTTTAACTCTTCCCACTTGTGTTTAAAAATCACACTTCTGTTTAGAAAATGACATGTATGCCAGCACCATTAACTGGGAGCCAGCTCCTTATGGGAGTTTGACTGAGACTTTATACTCACCTGTTCACCTGTTTGCAATTAAACACTCCCCATTGATTAGCAGAGGAAAAAAAAACCTGTTCACCTGATCACAATTAAACACTTTCCTTAGCAGAGATAAATAAAAACCTGTTTAAAAAGTGTTAGAGAAACAAATGACACTTGCAAGCAGAAACAGTTAAAAGCAAACTCCTATTTTACAAAAAAGTTAAATAGAGTGGAAAAAAACTGATAGAAGGTTAAAAGTAAAAGAAAAGATATGGTTGAAGGAATAAATAAAAAATGAAGGAGGAAGCAAAAGATAAAGCGAATAAGTGAGAGACAATAGAAAGGAATTAGGAGAGTAAGGTGAAAGAAAAGTAGGAATCGAGGGAGGAAAAAAGGGGAAGGAAGGATGAATGAAAATAAGGAAAAGATGGAAGAGTAGAATAAGGAAGGTTAAATGAAAAGATAAGGAAGAAAGAAAGAAAGAAAGAGAAAGAAAGAAAGAAAGAAAGAAAGAAAATAGTAGTGGAAGAATCAGATGGAAGGTTGAAGTAAGTAAGAAAAGAGACAGGGAGGGGAAAGGAAGGAAGGAGTAAAAAAAAAAAAAAAAATTACGAAGGAAAGGAAGTGTGGGAGGAGAAAAGGGGAAGGAGGGATAAATGAATGAATGAATGAATGAAAGAAAGGAAGAAAAGGGAGGATAGAAAAGAGAGTAGGGAAGGATAGGATAAATGAAGATTAAGAAATGATGTAAGGGGTAGGGAAGGAGGGAAAGAAGGAAGGAAAGTAGAGTGGAAGAAACTAATGGAGTGTGTGTTGACATATGTAAGCTTGGGAGGGGGTGGGGGAGAGAAAGGAAGGAGGAAGCAAAATATGGCGGGAAGAAGTGAGAGATAGGGGAGAGGAAGGAAGAGAGTAGGGTGGAACATGGAAGGAAGTGAGGAAGGAAAAGAGGGAAAGAAAGATGAATGAACGAAAGAAAGAGAAGGAAGCGTAAAAGTGAGGCGGCGTACACACGACCGAGGTTCTCGCTAGAAACCAGCGAGAACCTCGCTGGAAGCTGCATTCCAGCGAGAACCTCGGCCGTGTGTACGCTCTTGGCGAGCATCCCGCCGGGAATGCCGTCGAGCAGAAATAGAGAGCATGTTCTCTATTTGCTCGACGGCCCGCCTGGATGAATGGCTGGTTGCCATTCCCGACGGGCGGGTCGCCGAATCTGACGGCCGACAGAGAACCTCGACGGGCGGAACGATGTGTTCTGCCCGTCGAGGTTCTCTGCCGTGTGTACGCGGCTTGAGAGTAAAAAAGGATAGAGGAAAGGAAGAAGAAAAAAGTTTGGAAGGGGTAAAGAAGACAGGAAGAAAAACAGGTGGAGGAATGAAGGAAGTAAAAAGAATGAGGAACTGTTGAGGAAGGATGGGTGGAAGGGTGGAAGGGTGAAGGGAGGAAAGGTGGATGGAACACATAGAGGGATTAGTGAGGTGAGAAGGAAGTAAAGAGCTGCTGTGTTTCCTTTTCTTCAGCAGTTGTTCAGAAAACATACAGATTGCAATGGCTAATATACAGAGAGTCGCTATGGACTGAAAATGACCATAAAACAACGGTATGACTAAAAAGTGAAGTTATGAACATCGTGTCCAGAACTGAATTCAGGTAGACTTTACCATGAAAACTCAGAACAGATAGGCGCAAAAAACACCTTCATCATTTCTTAAATAGGAAGCATATGAATAAATAAGCCCATGTGCCATTCTTTCGGATAAACAATTACTTTTAATTTTCTGCATATTTTTTCACGCTTAGACAAATGTGGCAGGGAGATGTGTTTCCAGGAGGGGACGGTTCATTGGGAGGCAGCAGAGATTGTTGAGAGGTTATTTAGGCTGCAGCATGGAATCAATTACAGCTGCCATCTGTGCCAAGTTTATGAGACGGGGCTGTAGGGAGTGGGGAGCACGCCATTGTACGGGTAGAAGCGCGATAGGGAGGTGAGCGCGAGGTCAGGCCGCACTTCCAGCACAAGAGGACTTGTACTGCCCATTACTGTCGCCATAATTAAATCATACTTGAAAATAATGATTTTAGGGGGAAAGTATTCTTCCCCTCTTCAAAGCATTTAATTATGCACTCTGAATGGACAGGAAGGAGCCCTGTTTGTCCTCGGCGCTGCAACGTATAAGATACAAAACAAGTGACAGAGAAGTAATTGCTCCATGGTCATTGACTGTCATAATTACTCAAAGTGCAGTGACCATTGCAACTAACCACAATGCAGCTTAACCCATCAAAGTGCTCCTGTTGTAGGGTAAAGGATAGGCTGTAATGGAGGTAGGTAGGGTAGGGACGCATTGACGATGCCTGGAACCATGCAGCACAAAAAAAATACTGGTGAAATTCTTTGTCCAATGCTCATGCCAGTCACTCGCTCTATCATTGCTAAGGTTGGTCTGCACTCATGGAGGCCGCAGCCATCCAGAGGTCAAAGATTTTAACCCTCAGTGAGTCAGTGACAACCACTTGATTGGAGCAGTATGTAGGGAGGACATGTCGGACAATTGGAGACCTAAGCCATTGCTTAAGTTTCAGATCAGAAGTCCAACTCTCCAATGTGCTACTCACCTTTTACAACATTGTGGTAAGTGCACCAATGCTATTCACAGACTCCTGCCATGTTTGCCCCTGGCACGGGTCCATAAGGATGTATACAGACTTCTACATTGTTTACCCCTAACCCCAGTTGCATACAGAGGTACATAGGCTCCTGCATTGTTTACTCCCTGCCTTAGGACCATATGGAAGTATCCAGGCTCCTGCATTATTTATCCCCCAGTCCCATGTGCGTATAGAGGTACACAGGCTCTTGCACTGTTTTTAACCCCTAGGCCCAGGTTCATATGTAGGTGCAAAGGCTAATGCATTGTTTACCCCCTGCACAAGGTCTGTACAGAGGTACACAGACTCTGGCATGGTTTACCCCCAGCCCTAGGTTCATACAGAGGTACACAGACTCCTGCACTGTTTACCACCAGGCCCAGGTTCATACAGAGGTACCAGGCTCTTGCATGGTTTATCCCCAGCCCCAGGTGTGTTCAGAGGCACCTGCTTTGTTTAACCGAAGCTCCAGGTCCATTTGCAATGTTTAATCCCAACCCCCGGTCTGTACAGAGGTACACAGGCTCCGGCATAGTTTAGCCCCAGCCTCAGGTTCATACAGAGGTACACAGCCTCCTGCTTTGTTTAACCCAAGCTCCAGTTCCATATGGAGGTAAACAGGCTCCTGCATTGTTTATCCCCAACCCCAGGTCCGTACATAGGTGCACAGGCTCTAGTATCATTTTCCAAGGTATCTGCAGATACATGCAACTAAACCTCTGTTTTTATTTACATACATTTAGACAGATTCATTTGGTTTAGTGCATTTTTGGTTGGCAACGTTGAGCCTGGCTAATATGGAAACATTTTTTACATTCCATATATATATATAATTGCATACTGCTAAAAACGCATCTCATCTAAAGTCCCAACCCCCCCCCCCCCTTTTTGTACCTAAGTTTTACATGTATATCTGCTGTCTTCACATTTATATACTGTTTAGAAAGTTCAGATCATTTTAGGAAATGTTCTCTTCCTGTTTAACACAGAGTGTGACAGAGTGTGATGTCTGGACATACAGCCAAGATAGCTAACATTGCTGAATGGAGGAAAGGAACACACCCCCTCTCATCATAGGCAGAGACTCTCAGAGGTGTTTTGTTATAGGACCTGCTCTCTGCTAATCTATTTTAGCAACCTCCTCGGGCAGAAGATTCAGGCAGCTTTTGTCTAAAAAGTCTGAGAATTTGCCAGGAGTTCTCAGGCTGATAACAGAGGAACGGTTCAGGAGAGATATATGGGACTTAGCTCCAATCAGAGAACACTTTGAATTCATTGAGAAAATGCAGATGTTCTCTGAATAGTGTCCATGCCAAGGGAGCGACTTCCCTGTGTTCATAATGCAGCCCGGCAGTTGTTCGGCACAGGACCCGGAAGTAAGTGGAGAGCACTGTGGTAGCAGTGCCTACTACAGTCATTTCCAGCTTCCAGGAGGATCCCACAGGTTTGACACATACAGTACATACTTACATTGGTCCAGTATATATACCATAGTAAACCAATCAATATACACTTATTGGGATTTTTACAAAAGACATGTAGCAGGATTTTCTATCGGGTTGAGGTCAGGTCAGTCAAGTTCCTCCAAAGCAAACTTGCTCATCCATGTCTTTGTCTTTATGGACCTTGCTTTGTGCACTGGTACGCAGTCATGGAGGAACAGGAAGGGGCCATCCCCAAACTGTTCCCACAAAGTTGGGAGCATGAAATTGTCAAAAATATTTGGGTTTGCTGACACCTTAAGAGTTCCCTTCACTGGAACTAAAGGGCCAAGCCCAACCCCTGAAAAACAACCCCACACCATAATCCCTCCTCCACCAAATGATTTGGACCAGTGCACAAAGCAAGGTCCATAAAGACATGGATGAGCGAGTTTGGGGTGGAGGAACTTGACTGGCCTGCACAGCGTTCTGACCTCTATCCGACACAACACCATTGGAAGGAATTAGAGCGGAGACTGCGAGACTGCAAGCCAGGCCAGTTCCTGACCTCACAAATGCGTGTCTGGAAGATTGGTCAAACATTCCCAAAGACACACTCCTAAACCTTGTGGACAGCCTTCCCAGAAGAGTTGAAGCTGTTATAGCCAGGCCTCCACATCATCCACATCAGGGCCTGATTAAATACAATTCTGTAAGAATGGTCAAACAATCCCATAGACCAGGGGTGCCCAACCTTTTGAAGAGCGAGGGCCACTTAACTAACTTGGCAACCAGTTAAGGGCCACAATGAGCGGAGCGGGCAGGTGACAGGTCACGGCTACGCTTCGGCCCTCCGATCCGCCCAGACAGAAGGGTACGAACTCGCTTCTGTTATTCGGATTGGAGGTATGTGGGCGTAAACAGACATCTGTCGCTCTATACAGGTGAATTGAGGGTCCCATTTGGTTGGGCTGATCTTGTAAATAGGGCCTAAGACTGCTTTCACACTGATGTTCTGTGGTTTGCTCACACCGCGGGTGAAGCGTAGTGCACCTGTGTCTATCCTGCGGGTTAGCTGAACTTTGCCATAGACTCCGCCTGTGGCAAAAGCCGGCGCTGTAGAGGAAGTATTAGCTTATGGGGCTCTGCTCTGCAGCTGCTTTCTTCCTCTACCACCAGTTTTGTTCACAACACTGATGCTGTGGTATGGCGGGTCGGCAACATGCGATCTGGGCTTGCTAACCCACCATTCCAGAGAAGGAGGTCGTGGGCCACATCAGAGGGCTCCGCGGGCCACATGTGGCCCCTGGGCCACTGGTTGGCCACCTCTGCCATAGACACACTTCCAAACCTTGTGTACAGCCTTCCTAGAAAAGTTGAAGCAAAGGTTGGACCAATTCAATATTGAACCCCACAGACTATGACTGGGATGCCATTAAAGTTCATGTGCATGTTGGCAGGTGTCCCAATGTAATACAGTGTGTGTATATATATATATATATATATATATATTTATATATATCTATATATATATATATATAGATATATATATATATGGCTTTTCTCCTTTATTTTCATCTTGTGATCCAGCCAGTAGCACTTTTTGTTTTAAGGTGGCTACAATCACTTCTCCACTGCATCTCTGGAGGAGCAACTCAGCCACCTTTGGACAGCAGCACTGTCTGGGGAGGGTAGTGTTAGGTGGACTAGATTTTACATAAAGACCTTACATAAGTGACAAAGAAATGTAAGCTGAACTCTAGCTATTACTTTTTAAAGCTGATGTTTTGTTTTTAAATGTATATATTTGTTTTACACAGTGTGTAAATTATATATATATATATAATTTAGATTCAGAAACATATATAAAGATATATAAAAACATATATATATATATATATATATATATATATATATATATATATATATATCAGATTGAGGTCTGATAGATATATATTATTCTGAATCTGAATTATATATACAGTATATATACACAAACTGTGTATAATAATTATATACATTTTAAAACAAAACTTCAGCTTTAAAAAGTAATAGCTAGATTTCAGCTTACATTTCTTAGTCACTTATGTAAGGTCCTTATGTAAAATCTAGTCCACCTAACACTGCTGCTGTCCAAGGGTGGCTGAGTTGCTCCTCCAGAGATACAGTGGAGGAGTGATCGTAGCCGCGACATCTAGAGACTGATGAGCTGAAATATCACATTCTTGTTTTTAGGGTTTGGACGCACTTTAATTTTATCTCAGCGTGAAATCTTTTAGGTGTGATTGATCGTACACATCGGCCAGAAATTATAGAAGTACAGGCGGGAGTTACAACAATAACATTGGCCTAGATTTTGTACAAGTTTCAGACATCGATCTTCAGGACCTTGGAGAGCTCCTGCATGTCACAGATAGGGCAGTTCTCACCGGGGGACCTTGGAGAGCTCCTGCATGTCCCAGATAGGGCAGTTCTCACCGGGTCGGTGGTGATAAATTTAGATTTTCTGGGTATGACATCATTGGTCATTGGGTATAAACGAGAGGAGCAGAGGTCTTCCTTCAGTAGAATTTTAATGAAACCAGGGTTATGAGTTACAATAAGTTGGGTAATCCACTTATCATTGGACCTGATTCTAACACAAGCATTTCCATTCTTTGGATAGTCCTGCAAGCTACTATATAAGTGTCTAAAGAGACAAATACAAGCCAAGCTGTCAGCACTCTTCACAACCCCAAAAGTTGTGCTAAACAGAACAGTTGATAATTGTGTCGTGCAGTGCTATAGTGATCTAAGTGCTAGTGAATACAAATGGTATCAACAAATTCAAAGTGTAAGTATTAAAGACCATGGGGGGTTATTTACTAAAGGAAAATCCACTTTGCACTACAAGTGCAAACTACAAGTGCAAAGTGCATGGGAAATTGCACTGAAAGTGCACTTGGAAGTGCAGTCCCTGTAGATCTGAGGGGGACATGCAAGGAAAATACAAAACAGCATTTTAGCCTACACATGATTGGATGATAAAATCAGCAGAGCTTCCCCTCATTTCAGATTTACCCCTCAAATTTAGAGCAACTGCACTTCCAAGCACACTTCCAGTGCACTTTGCACTTGTAGTTTGCACTTGTAGCGTAAAGTGGATTTTCTTTTTGTAAATAACCCCCCATATACATAACGTGGCTTGAACCCCAAGCTTGTTAATACATAAAGCATGGGTGCGGTCACGGAGCTTAGGACCGGGTCACGACCCCGCGGCTGGGCTTAAGGAGACATGTACAGGTACGTGATTGTGCCATTCTGCCGACATATATTGGCGTGAAGGGGTCCTTAAGTGGTTAAAGACTTAAAAAACAAACAAAGAAGTGGCCACACACTAGAACTACAAAAACGTTTGATGAATCTTTTATTGTCACGAATCATCAGACAAACACACAAACAGCAGTTGACACGTTTCACAAGCGATAGCTTGCTTGTTCACAACGGTACCGGAAACACCTTATTTCTTTCCAGGTTCCAAAAAACAGATGGTAAAACAAAAATAAGTTTTTGGGAACTTCCAACTTCTTTTGCAATTACCTTTTGAGGCTTTCCCTCCTTATGGAGGGTGTCAATGATGGTTTTCTGCACAACTGTCAGGTCAGCAGTCTTTCCCATGATTGTGATTCCTACTGAACCAGACTGAGAGACAATTTAAAGGCTCAGGAACCCTTTGCAGGTTTTATGGATTAACTAGCTGATTAGAGTGGGACACTTTGAGCCTAGAATATTACACCTTTTCACAATATAACATTTTTCTGAAATTGTAGATTTGGTGTTTTCATAATCATCACAATAATGACAAATCACGGCTTGAACTATCTTGCTTTGCATGTAATGAGTCTATCTCATATATTAGTTTCACCATTTAAGTTGCATTAGTGAAATAAATTAACTTTTGCACGATATTCAAATTTTTTGAGTTTCATCTGTAGACTGCCACTGTACTAATGACACTAGCTGGGAAGGGGTTAACATCTAGGGGCAATCAAAGGGTTAACTGTCTGCCTAACAATGTTTGTACTGTGTGCTAATTTTACTAAGCAATGTGTCAGTTTTTGCTCCACGAAAAAAAAAAAGGCACATTGCTGCTGTCTATAGAGAGCTCTGTGTTGTTTATCAACACAGAGCTCTATTTGGTTATTTGCTTGGCTGATCAGCAGGTGCCAGCCATAATACATTGGCTGGGATCTGCTGATTGGATTGTGCTGCAACGAATGACAATATTGTCTTGCATGATTAGACCCGGAAGAAAGCCGCGGAGCAAGGGATTATGTGATTGTGCCTGTAAGTGCCGACCTGCCAACGTGGCGGATCAGCAAGCAGTTAATAGGATTATTTAAAACAGAATTAAAAGGGCTGTCTTTGCTGCAAGCTCCGGGGCCCCTGACTGGCAAACGCTCGTTTAAGATCCGTGACTCACTAAGAGTCCAGAATCGGCACCTTCAAAAACGAGTCAGCAATGGCAGCTCCCGTATGTCTCTCCTGACAGGTTCCCTTTAAGCTGACGGTTCACATACGCGCCTACAAATAACCATAAACAGATGATGGCTTCCCTTTAATGAGGTGTGAGCTGCAAGAAGAGGACGGCCCCGGTGAGCAGCCCCGGTTCTCCGGTTTGATCACGGCTCCTCAACTCAGCGGCAGAAAGAGGTTGGAAGCAATCATCTTGCTTTGTGCTCAGGTTGGATGAGGCTTGATGAATTCCAGAATTTGCACAACAGAAAATTCCTCGCACTGAATAATCTTCACATCCCGGTGACAGACATTCACACCAGCTGCTTGTAGATCAAGATCCTTCTCCCAATGAATAGAACCGGCACAAATTTAAATAAGCCGTGAGCTTCAAGGCGTATCATCTGCTAGTACGCCCAAAGGACTTCAGTCTGCAGGAAAACTTTTCTCTACTTTAAAAGGATCTGTCACTTTTCCCATATAGGCCACATGAATTGGTCCTCTTGATAGGTTGGCTATAGGTCCGCCTATTTACAGAGCTGGAGAGAGGCCTGGGGCACTTCTAGTTTGGTGGGCCTAAAAAAAGTTAATAAAAAATTGTAAAGAAAGAAAGCTCTGAACTACAGTACAGACGCACACACACAAAAAAATAATAATAATAATTTTATGGATGATACAGTATAACAAAGCATGCAAAGTAGAAAAAAACACAGGAAAAATATAAACAGAAAAAAAATATATAAATATAAGGTGACATAAAAAACAAACTGTAAACGCCAATACACCAATAAAAACATAAAAGAATGTAAAAAATACATAGAAATATATATATATATATAAATAAATACATATAAATAAACTATATATATATAGGGCCAGATTCTCAAAAGAGATACGACGGTGTATCTCCAGATACACCGTCGTATCTCTGTTTCTTGCCCTGGGTATCTATGCGACTGATTCTTAGAATCAGTTACGCATAGATTTGGCATAGATACGACTGGCGTAAGTCACTTACACCGTCGGATCTTAGATGTAATTCTACGCTGGCCGCTAGGTGGCGTTCCCGTCGATTTCAGCATCGAATATGCAAATGAGCATGATACGCCGATTCCCAAACGAAGTTGCGCGCCGTCGACGTAGTTTGCGTACGCGTAAGGTTACCCCTGCTATATGAGGGGTAACCTTCCGTAGGTCCGGCGTAAGCCATGTTAAGTATGAACGTCGGGACAGCGTCGTGTTTTTCCGCCGCTTACGTCGTTTGCGGAACTCGTCGCAAATAGGCCTCTACGTTAATTACCTTGCCATCAAAATCAATGTATTTGCGGCGTACTATGGAGCATGTGCAGTGGGCTACGTTTAGGGCCGGCGCATGCACAGTTCGTTCGGCGCGGGGCGCGCTTAATTTAAATACAGCACGCCACCCTCCTTCCCTATTTGAATTACGCGGCCCTACGCCGTCCCTTTTACGCTACCCCGCCGCAAATTACGGAGCAAGTGCTTTGAGAATACAGCACTTGCCGGTAAAAAGTGCGAAGGTGTAGCGTAAAGGGGATACGCTACGCTACGCAAAAAAAAGGCAAATGTACGAGAATCTGGTAGATAGATAGATAGACAGACAGACAGACAGAGACAGACAGACAGACAGACAGACAGACAGACAGACAGACAGACAGACAGACAGACAGACAGACAGACAGACAGACAGACAGACAGATAGATAGATAGATAGATAGATAGATAGATAGATAGATAGATAGATAGATAGATAGATAGATAGAATTATCATAGGTGTATTTTAAATGAGACAAACCAAAATTCAGAAAAAATAAATAAATTGAGTTGCACTTCAGTGAGTAAAATAAGTATTTTGATCCTCTACCAACCAACAATAATTCTGGCTCCAACAGACTGGCTACAGTAGGTGCTTATGTATAGATTAGTCCTGTCAATTTAAGAAGGGGCTCCTAACGACAACTCGTTATGTGTATAAAAGACACCTGTCCACAGAATTTCTTCTATTCAAACCCACCATAATGGGCAAGACCAAAGAACTGTCAAAGGATGTCAGGGAAAAGATTGTAGACCTGTACACGGCTGGAATGGGCTACAAGTCTATCAGCAAGAAGCTTGGTGGGAAGGAGACAACTATTGGATAGAAAGGGGGGGGGGGGGGTAGGACTTTAAATGAGATGTGTTTTTAGCAATATGCAAATAAATATATATATATGGAATATAAAAAGTGTTTCCATAATACCCAGGCTCAAAGTTACCAACCAAAGAAGCAACAAACCACATTAACCTGTCTAGCTCTATGCATTAAAAACAGAGGTTTAGTTGCACGCATTTGCAAATACCTGTGTAAGCTGCATGCCCCGTCAAGGCTCTCTGTGTACTGCAGTCCTAACTATGAATTTTAAAGTGCTAATCAATAGATAAGGGGCAGGTGATCACCTGACCATGCCCCTACCTATAGCTGGTCTAGCAAAAAATAGCACTGGAAAAAAACAAACAAAAGAAAAAGAAGAGTGGAACTAATCATGCCTACCAAACTAAGACACCACCAAACCAAAAGCGGACCACATCAACCTGGGTCAGCTAGTCAAAAAATGACAATGCATAATTAACAACTATTGGACCGATTATTGACAAATGGAAGAAATACAAAATATAGTACCTGCCGCCGAGAATGTGTTTTTAGCACAACGGCATCGCGCTGATTCTCGGCGACAGGGTGCCGACATCTCGCACTCGCTGAAATAGGAAAAGCACATTCCAGCGAGCGCGTCATAGAAGCGACGGGGATCCGACTTGGATTCCCGCCAATTCTACACGCGCCGTTTGGTATGAATCCTGAGGGGGAACTCCACGCCAAATTTTAAATAAAAATACGGCATTGGTTCCCCCCCCAGGAGCATACCAGGCCCTTAGGTCTGCTATGGATTGTAAGGTACCACGTGGTAGGTACCGGAACATGATGGGACTGTGACTTCGTAGGTGGCCTATATAAATCGGTGATTGCCGCACCTGGCATTGCAGCGGGAGGAAGCGACGTGTCAACATCTAAAGAAAAGAAGAAACCAAGACGGCAGAAGGCAGAAGAAGAAGCAGAAGGCTGAAGGCGACAAAAGAAGAAGGCGAGAGAAGCCTGGGCACACCACCCCCCACCTAAGACGTCGGAGGAAGCCTGCAAGGGGGGGGCGCTTTTATAAAAGCGCCCCCCCCGGCGGCGGAAAAAAAAACAGACGGCGGCGAAGAAGAGCGGCACTCACCCCCCCGAAGACGTCTAAGAAGCAAGCCCCCCTCGTGGAAGAGCTAAAGAAGAGAGGGGGCCCCGGAGCAGACTAATAAAATATTTCAATACCCTGTGTTGTGTTTTTTTTAACACTTTGCTTCCAGGTGAATGGGTAGGGGTACGATGTACCTCATATTAATTCACCTAGGGTGGGGGGCCGGTATCTGGGGGCCCCCTTATTAAAGGGGGCTCCCAGATTCCGATAAGCCCCCCGCCCGCAGACCCCGACAACCAACGGCCAGGGTTGTCGGGAAGAGGCCCTGTCCTTATCAACATGGTGACAGGGTGCTCTGGGGTGGGGGGGGCTGCAGTGCGCCCCCTGCCCCAGAGCACCTGACCCCCCCATGTTGAGGGCATGCAACCTGGTACAGCTCAGGAGGGGGGGGCGCTCGTTCGTCCCCACTCCTTTCCTGACCGGCCGGGCAGCATGCTTTGGAAAGGGGAATGGTATGGATTGTGGGGGACCCCCACGCCGTTTTTTCGGCGTAGGGGGGGTCTCCTTACAATCCGTAGCAGACCTAAGGGCCTGGTATGCTCCTGGGGGGGGGGAACCCATGCCAAATTTTTATTTAAAATTTGGTGTGGAGTTCCCCCTCAGGATTCATACCAAACGCTGCGTGTAGAATTGGTGGGAATCCAAGTCGGATCCCCGTCGCTTCTATGACGGCATTGTCCCCATCGCGGCAAGCAGGCTCAGCGCTGGCTCCCGCGATGGGGCTCGTAGGTGGTCAATCTCGCTGAGAAAGGGAGCGAGATTGAGACAATATCGCAGTCACCTACTGTAACCATCAATCACCCTTGGTCTGCATCTCCATGCAAGATTTTTGCCTCATGGGGTAAGTAAGGATGATAATGAGAAAAGTGAGGGGTCAGCCAAGAACTCCACGTGAGGATCTTGTGAATGACCTCAAAGCAGTTGGGACCACAGTCATAAAACAAACCATTGGTAACAAAATACGCCGCCATGGATTGAAATCCTGCAGCGTCCGCAAGGTCCCCTTCCTCAAGAAGGCACATGTACAGGTTGGTCTGAAGTTTGCCAATGAGCCAATGAATCTAAATGATTCAGAGAAGGATTGAGCTCTTTGGCATTAACTTGACTCACCGTGTTTGGAGAAAGTAAAATGCTGACCTTGACCCTAAGAACACCATTAATTGAGTCAAGCAAGGAGGTGGAAAGATTATTCTTTGGGGCTGTTCCTCTGCTAAAGGTTACCGACCGACTTGAGGAGCCAATGGACGGGGCCATGTATTGTAAAATCTTTTTTTTGGTGTGCGGCTGTCCATATTTCCTCTTCAAGTTTTGCTTTGTGCATTGCCGGAACCCATTTGGTTCTGAGAGGACATTGATTGCACAATGCACTCACCTGGAGCGCCCGTTTTCCCCTTCCTATTGTAAAATCTTGGATGAGAACCTTCCTCCCTCAGCCAGAACACTGAAGATGGGTCATGGATGGGTCTTTCAGCATGACTATGACTAAAAACATACAGCCAAGGCAACAAAAGAGTGGCTCAAGAAGAATTAAGGTCATAGAGTTGCCTAGCCAATCTCCAGACCTTAATCCTATAGAAAAAGAATGAAAGGAGCTGAAACCTCAAGTTGCCAAGCGACTGCTAAGAAACTTTATAAATTAGAGAAGGTCTGTAACAAAGAGTGGACCAAAATCCCTCCTGAGATGTGTGCAAACCTGGTAACCAACCAGGCGCACCAAGCGGGTCCCCGGTGAGAAACAACCATTACGCTGTCAGTCCCAGTGCCAGGCAGGCACGTCACAAAGTAAGAGGCCACTCGGCTGTGTGTTTTGTGAATTTTAAATTTTTTTAAATAAAGATAATGCACTATGGGCTTTCCCCATACTTTCTCTGTTTTATTATGAGTGCTACGGTTCCAAGATCCTGCTGCATCTGAATCCAGGTTATGCCTCCAGTGAAACAGGCACTTATCCTGTTCAGCTCGTATGACCTGCTTTTAACTAAGAGGTCTTTATTTGTGGTAAGCGCAATATAGCTCTCCAGCACGTTTTGGTGATACTAAGAATTTCCATGGTGAAGGTTTAACAAGCACATCTGTGACCAGATACCCTGCAGTCCTGCATACCTATCTGCATCTCAGCTATTGCATTGGACTTTACATTATTACTATTTAATTATATTTAAAAAAAATTCGCAAGACAGATTTCCTACTGTCCTATGAGTGTGATGGTTTAATCACCCTCTAGCAGTTCATGATTAGAAAGTTTTTATTATCACCCATTATATATGAACATTATTATTTATATATTTGGCATATATTTTGTTCACATAGTCTTTTTGTTCACCTAGCTATTCAAGTTTGATTGATTGATACTTTGCACCATTGTTAATGACAACATGAATTGTTGCTAATTTGGCATCCCTATGTTGCATCCACCCTCACTCTCAATTGGGTTTTTCACTTTACTTACCAGTTAAGGTATTACATCTCTTAGCGCCCTCATCCACTCTATCTATTCACTATTTACAGCACACCACTGTTCACACTGAGGAGCAGCTGTTCACTACGTTATACTTACATAGTTGCATAACGTAGTAATATTTCTCGTGCCGAGAGACACAATATATTATATTAACCAACTTTATTATCATTGGCGCGGAAAACACTTCACCTTTCAACTACAAGAAACGTCTGACCTCTGTGCTAGCCAACAAGTCATGTTTTGCTTGGGGATCAAATATTTATTTTACTCACTGAACTGCAACTCAATTTATAACATATGTATTGTGTGTTTTTTTCTGGATTTTTGGTTGATATCCCATCTCTATCATTTAAAATACACCTATGATAAAAAAATATATATAGACCCTTCATTTCTATCTACAGGGGATCAAAAAAAAAAAAAACCCACTGTATATACACATAAAAAAAACATCATCATGCAAGGTCAGCATTCACTTCCTGAATTGAGATGCTGGCTCATGTGGATGTCTCAATCATTTAACCCCCCTGCCGGTAAACCCGAGCGCGACTCGGGTTGGATTTTTTTAGGTAAATAGCGATATCCACGAGTCGCGCTCGGGGGCAATATGCAGAGCCTGCAGCGCGCTGGCTTACCTTGGATCCAGGCGGGGTACTGTACTTACCTTGTCCCTGGATCCAGCGATGCATCCCCGCTGTGTGAGCGCGTGGCGTCCTCCATTCGACTCACACAGTGCCCGCGTGCCGCCGATCTCCGTTTCCTGCGACGTAACTGCGCACGGGGGCGGAGACCGGCGGCAAATTCAAAAATGTAAACAAACACATTACATACAGAATACTGTAATCTTATAGATTACAGTACTGTATGTAAAAAATACACACCCCCCTTGTCCCTAGTGGTCTGCCCAGTGCCCTGCATGTTCTTTTACATAATAAAAACATTTTTTTTTCAAGCTTTTTAACGGACCCTTTTTATAGAAAAAAGTATCCTGTATCCATATATTGTGAGTGTCAAAAATGTATTCTTGCAGAGTTGTTCAAAGGTCTACCTTAAATGATGACCACTATTGGAAACCTTCCCCCAGCCCCTATCAATAATTATGATGTCATCAACCCAAAGGTTTTGTATACCACTATTGTGTATAAGTGGCATAATTAACCACGTTATTACATAATGATATAATCAGAGTATGACCCCATGCTATAGAGGCGGGAAGTACATCAGCCCATATATGATCCTTTATTCATCAGTTTGTCTGATTGTCAAAGCACTTATTAAAAAAAAATGAAAATGGCATGAATTAAAGCATAATGGCTTTAAAAAAAAAAAAGAAAAAAAAATACTGGTTAAAAAGAAAAAATAAATTAACTTTTGCACGATATTCAAATTTTTTGAGTTTCATCTGTAGACTGCCACTGTACTAATGACACTAGCTGGGAAGGGGTTAACATCTAGGGGCAATCAAAGGGTTAACTGTCTGCCTAACAATGTTTGTACTGTGTGCTAATTTTACTAAGCAATGTGTCAGTTTTTGCTCCACGAAAAAAAAAAAGGCACATTGCTGCTGTCTATAGAGAGCTCTGTGTTGTTTATCAACACAGAGCTCTATTTGGTTATTTGCTTGGCTGATCAGCAGGTGCCAGCCATAATACATTGGCTGGGATCTGCTGATTGGATTGTGCTGCAACGAATGACAATATTGTCTTGCATGATTAGACCCGGAAGAAAGCCGCGGAGCAAGGGATTATGTGATTGTGCCTGTAAGTGCCGACCTGCCAACGTGGCGGATCAGCAAGCAGTTAATAGGATTATTTAAAACAGAATTAAAAGGGCTGTCTTTGCTGCAAGCTCCGGGGCCCCTGACTGGCAAACGCTCGTTTAAGATCCGTGACTCACTAAGAGTCCAGAATCGGCACCTTCAAAAACGAGTCAGCAATGGCAGCTCCCGTATGTCTCTCCTGACAGGTTCCCTTTAAGCTGACGGTTCACATACGCGCCTACAAATAACCATAAACAGATGATGGCTTCCCTTTAATGAGGTGTGAGCTGCAAGAAGAGGACGGCCCCGGTGAGCAGCCCCGGTTCTCCGGTTTGATCACGGCTCCTCAACTCAGCGGCAGAAAGAGGTTGGAAGCAATCATCTTGCTTTGTGCTCAGGTTGGATGAGGCTTGATGAATTCCAGAATTTGCACAACAGAAAATTCCTCGCACTGAATAATCTTCACATCCCGGTGACAGACATTCACACCAGCTGCTTGTAGATCAAGATCCTTCTCCCAATGAATAGAACCGGCACAAATTTAAATAAGCCGTGAGCTTCAAGGCGTATCATCTGCTAGTACGCCCAAAGGACTTCAGTCTGCAGGAAAACTTTTCTCTACTTTAAAAGGATCTGTCACTTTTCCCATATAGGCCACATGAATTGGTCCTCTTGATAGGTTGGCTATAGGTCCGCCTATTTACAGAGCTGGAGAGAGGCCTGGGGCACTTCTAGTTTGGTGGGCCTAAAAAAAGTTAATAAAAAATTGTAAAGAAAGAAAGCTCTGAACTACAGTACAGACGCACACACACAAAAAAATAATAATAATAATTTTATGGATGATACAGTATAACAAAGCATGCAAAGTAGAAAAAAACACAGGAAAAATATAAACAGAAAAAAAATATATAAATATAAGGTGACATAAAAAACAAACTGTAAACGCCAATACACCAATAAAAACATAAAAGAATGTAAAAAATACATAGAAATATATATATATATATAAATAAATACATATAAATAAACTATATATATATAGGGCCAGATTCTCAAAAGAGATACGACGGTGTATCTCCAGATACACCGTCGTATCTCTGTTTCTTGCCCTGGGTATCTATGCGACTGATTCTTAGAATCAGTTACGCATAGATTTGGCATAGATACGACTGGCGTAAGTCACTTACACCGTCGGATCTTAGATGTAATTCTACGCTGGCCGCTAGGTGGCGTTCCCGTCGATTTCAGCATCGAATATGCAAATGAGCATGATACGCCGATTCCCAAACGAAGTTGCGCGCCGTCGACGTAGTTTGCGTACGCGTAAGGTTACCCCTGCTATATGAGGGGTAACCTTCCGTAGGTCCGGCGTAAGCCATGTTAAGTATGAACGTCGGGACAGCGTCGTGTTTTTCCGCCGCTTACGTCGTTTGCGGAACTCGTCGCAAATAGGCCTCTACGTTAATTACCTTGCCATCAAAATCAATGTATTTGCGGCGTACTATGGAGCATGTGCAGTGGGCTACGTTTAGGGCCGGCGCATGCACAGTTCGTTCGGCGCGGGGCGCGCTTAATTTAAATACAGCACGCCACCCTCCTTCCCTATTTGAATTACGCGGCCCTACGCCGTCCCTTTTACGCTACCCCGCCGCAAATTACGGAGCAAGTGCTTTGAGAATACAGCACTTGCCGGTAAAAAGTGCGAAGGTGTAGCGTAAAGGGGATACGCTACGCTACGCAAAAAAAAGGCAAATGTACGAGAATCTGGTAGATAGATAGATAGACAGACAGACAGACAGAGACAGACAGACAGACAGACAGACAGACAGACAGACAGACAGACAGACAGACAGACAGACAGACAGACAGATAGATAGATAGATAGATAGATAGATAGATAGATAGATAGATAGATAGATAGATAGATAGATAGATAGATAGATAGATAGATAGAATTATCATAGGTGTATTTTAAATGAGACAAACCAAAATTCAGAAAAAATAAATAAATTGAGTTGCACTTCAGTGAGTAAAATAAGTATTTTGATCCTCTACCAACCAACAATAATTCTGGCTCCAACAGACTGGCTACAGTAGGTGCTTATGTATAGATTAGTCCTGTCAATTTAAGAAGGGGCTCCTAACGACAACTCGTTATGTGTATAAAAGACACCTGTCCACAGAATTTCTTCTATTCAAACCCACCATAATGGGCAAGACCAAAGAACTGTCAAAGGATGTCAGGGAAAAGATTGTAGACCTGTACACGGCTGGAATGGGCTACAAGTCTATCAGCAAGAAGCTTGGTGGGAAGGAGACAACTATTGGATAGAAAGGGGGGGGGGGGGGGTAGGACGTTAAATGAGATGTGTTTTTAGCAATATGCAAATAAATATATATATATGGAATATAAAAAGTGTTTCCATAATACCCAGGCTCAAAGTTACCAACCAAAGAAGCAACAAACCACATTAACCTGTCTAGCTCTATGCATTAAAAACAGAGGTTTAGTTGCACGCATTTGCAAATACCTGTGTAAGCTGCATGCCCCGTCAAGGCTCTCTGTGTACTGCAGTCCTAACTATGAATTTTAAAGTGCTAATCAATAGATAAGGGGCAGGTGATCACCTGACCATGCCCCTACCTATAGCTGGTCTAGCAAAAAATAGCACTGGAAAAAAACAAACAAAAGAAAAAGAAGAGTGGAACTAATCATGCCTACCAAACTAAGACACCACCAAACCAAAAGCGGACCACATCAACCTGGGTCAGCTAGTCAAAAAATGACAATGCATAATTAACAACTATTGGACCGATTATTGACAAATGGAAGAAATACAAAATATAGTACCTGCCGCCGAGAATGTGTTTTTAGCACAACGGCATCGCGCTGATTCTCGGCGACAGGGTGCCGACATCTCGCACTCGCTGAAATAGGAAAAGCACATTCCAGCGAGCGCGTCATAGAAGCGACGGGGATCCGACTTGGATTCCCGCCAATTCTACACGCGCCGTTTGGTATGAATCCTGAGGGGGAACTCCACGCCAAATTTTAAATAAAAATACGGCATTGGTTCCCCCCCCAGGAGCATACCAGGCCCTTAGGTCTGCTATGGATTGTAAGGTACCACGTGGTAGGTACCGGAACATGATGGGACTGTGACTTCGTAGGTGGCCTATATAAATCGGTGATTGCCGCACCTGGCATTGCAGCGGGAGGAAGCGACGTGTCAACATCTAAAGAAAAGAAGAAACCAAGACGGCAGAAGGCAGAAGAAGAAGCAGAAGGCTGAAGGCGACAAAAGAAGAAGGCGAGAGAAGCCTGGGCACACCACCCCCCACCTAAGACGTCGGAGGAAGCCTGCAAGGGGGGGGCGCTTTTATAAAAGCGCCCCCCCCGGCGGCGGAAAAAAAACAGACGGCGGCGAAGAAGAGCGGCACTCACCCCCCCGAAGACGTCTAAGAAGCAAGCCCCCCTCGTGGAAGAGCTAAAGAAGAGAGGGGGCCCCGGAGCAGACTAATAAAATATTTCAATACCCTGTGTTGTGTTTTTTTTAACACTTTGCTTCCAGGTGAATGGGTAGGGGTACGATGTACCTCATATTAATTCACCTAGGGTGGGGGGCCGGTATCTGGGGGCCCCCTTATTAAAGGGGGCTCCCAGATTCCGATAAGCCCCCCGCCCGCAGACCCCGACAACCAACGGCCAGGGTTGTCGGGAAGAGGCCCTGTCCTTATCAACATGGTGACAGGGTGCTCTGGGGTGGGGGGGGCTGCAGTGCGCCCCCTGCCCCAGAGCACCTGACCCCCCCATGTTGAGGGCATGCAACCTGGTACAGCTCAGGAGGGGGGGGCGCTCGTTCGTCCCCACTCCTTTCCTGACCGGCCGGGCAGCATGCTTTGGAAAGGGGAATGGTATGGATTGTGGGGGACCCCCACGCCGTTTTTTCGGCGTAGGGGGGGTCTCCTTACAATCCGTAGCAGACCTAAGGGCCTGGTATGCTCCTGGGGGGGGGGAACCCATGCCAAATTTTTATTTAAAATTTGGTGTGGAGTTCCCCCTCAGGATTCATACCAAACGCTGCGTGTAGAATTGGTGGGAATCCAAGTCGGATCCCCGTCGCTTCTATGACGGCATTGTCCCCATCGCGGCAAGCAGGCTCAGCGCTGGCTCCCGCGATGGGGCTCGTAGGTGGTCAATCTCGCTGAGAAAGGGAGCGAGATTGAGACAATATCGCAGTCACCTACTGTAACCATCAATCACCCTTGGTCTGCATCTCCATGCAAGATTTTGCCTCATGGGGTAAGTAAGGATGATAATGAGAAAAGTGAGGGGTCAGCCAAGAACTCCACGTGAGGATCTTGTGAATGACCTCAAAGCAGTTGGGACCACAGTCATAAAACAAACCATTGGTAACAAAATACGCCGCCATGGATTGAAATCCTGCAGCGTCCGCAAGGTCCCCTTCCTCAAGAAGGCACATGTACAGGTTGGTCTGAAGTTTGCCAATGAGCCAATGAATCTAAATGATTCAGAGAAGGATTGAGCTCTTTGGCATTAACTTGACTCACCGTGTTTGGAGAAAGTAAAATGCTGACCTTGACCCTAAGAACACCATTAATTGAGTCAAGCAAGGAGGTGGAAAGATTATTCTTTGGGGCTGTTCCTCTGCTAAAGGTTACCGACCGACTTGAGGAGCCAATGGACGGGGCCATGTATTGTAAAATCTTTTTTTTGGTGTGCGGCTGTCCATATTTCCTCTTCAAGTTTTGCTTTGTGCATTGCCGGAACCCATTTGGTTCTGAGAGGACATTGATTGCACAATGCACTCACCTGGAGCGCCCGTTTTCCCCTTCCTATTGTAAAATCTTGGATGAGAACCTTCCTCCCTCAGCCAGAACACTGAAGATGGGTCATGGATGGGTCTTTCAGCATGACTATGACTAAAAACATACAGCCAAGGCAACAAAAGAGTGGCTCAAGAAGAATTAAGGTCATAGAGTTGCCTAGCCAATCTCCAGACCTTAATCCTATAGAAAAAGAATGAAAGGAGCTGAAACCTCAAGTTGCCAAGCGACTGCTAAGAAACTTTATAAATTAGAGAAGGTCTGTAACAAAGAGTGGACCAAAATCCCTCCTGAGATGTGTGCAAACCTGGTAACCAACCAGG
This sequence comes from Rana kukunoris, assembly GCA_029574335.1. Classification (NCBI taxonomy): domain Eukaryota; kingdom Metazoa; phylum Chordata; class Amphibia; order Anura; family Ranidae; genus Rana; species Rana kukunoris. The sequence goes on from CM056049.1 coordinate 702,208,417, forward strand.
CGCACCAAGCGGGTCCCCGGTGAGAAACAACCATTACGCTGTCAGTCCCAGTGCCAGGCAGGCACGTCACAAAGTAAGAGGCCACTCGGCTGTGTGTTTTGTGAATTTTAAATTTTTTTAAATAAAGATAATGCACTATGGGCTTTCCCCATACTTTCTCTGTTTTATTATGAGTGCTACGGTTCCAAGATCCTGCTGCATCTGAATCCAGGTTATGCCTCCAGTGAAACAGGCACTTATCCTGTTCAGCTCGTATGACCTGCTTTTAACTAAGAGGTCTTTATTTGTGGTAAGCGCAATATAGCTCTCCAGCACGTTTTGGTGATACTAAGAATTTCCATGGTGAAGGTTTAACAAGCACATCTGTGACCAGATACCCTGCAGTCCTGCATACCTATCTGCATCTCAGCTATTGCATTGGACTTTACATTATTACTATTTAATTATATTTAAAAAAAATTCGCAAGACAGATTTCCTACTGTCCTATGAGTGTGATGGTTTAATCACCCTCTAGCAGTTCATGATTAGAAAGTTTTTATTATCACCCATTATATATGAACATTATTATTTATATATTTGGCATATATTTTGTTCACATAGTCTTTTTGTTCACCTAGCTATTCAAGTTTGATTGATTGATACTTTGCACCATTGTTAATGACAACATGAATTGTTGCTAATTTGGCATCCCTATGTTGCATCCACCCTCACTCTCAATTGGGTTTTTCACTTTACTTACCAGTTAAGGTATTACATCTCTTAGCGCCCTCATCCACTCTATCTATTCACTATTTACAGCACACCACTGTTCACACTGAGGAGCAGCTGTTCACTACGTTATACTTACATAGTTGCATAACGTAGTAATATTTCTCGTGCCGAGAGACACAATATATTATATTAACCAACTTTATTATCATTGGCGCGGAAAACACTTCACCTTTCAACTACAAGAAACGTCTGACCTCTGTGCTAGCCAACAAGTCATGTTTTGCTTGGGGATCAAATATTTATTTTACTCACTGAACTGCAACTCAATTTATAACATATGTATTGTGTGTTTTTTTCTGGATTTTTGGTTGATATCCCATCTCTATCATTTAAAATACACCTATGATAAAAAAATATATATAGACCCTTCATTTCTATCTACAGGGGATCAAAAAAAAAAAAACCCACTGTATATACACATAAAAAAAACATCATCATGCAAGGTCAGCATTCACTTCCTGAATTGAGATGCTGGCTCATGTGGATGTCTCAATCATTTAACCCCCCTGCCGGTAAACCCGAGCGCGACTCGGGTTGGATTTTTTAGGTAAATAGCGATATCCACGAGTCGCGCTCGGGGTCAATATGCAGAGCCTGCAGCGCGCTGGCTTACCTTGGATCCAGGCGGGGTACTGTACTTACCTTGTCCCTGGATCCAGCGATGCATCCCCGCTGTGTGAGCGCGTGGCGTCCTCCATTCGACTCACACAGTGCCCGCGTGCCGCCGATCTCCGTTTCCTGCGACGTAACTGCGCACGGGGGCGGAGACCGGCGGCAAATTCAAAAATGTAAACAAACACATTACATACAGAATACTGTAATCTTATAGATTACAGTACTGTATGTAAAAAATACACACCCCCCTTGTCCCTAGTGGTCTGCCCAGTGCCCTGCATGTTCTTTTACATAATAAAAACATTTTTTTTTCTCCCTGCAAACTGTAGATTGTCCATAGCAACCAAAAGTGCCCCTTTATGTCAAAAGTGATTTTAGAGCAGCTAGAAAACAGCGATAATAAATTATAATCACTTGCAGAATTGAGCGATAGCGATTTGTGGGAAAATTTGTCATAAAAAAATAAAAGTAATGACAGCGACAATTCTGCAACTGAGCAAATTTCAGTGATTTTGATTGATTACATTAGTGAATAATTTTTATTATAATTACATTATTATTTGTTATAATTATTTATAGTTATTTATTATATTATAATTTTATGATTTTGTGTTTCAAACTTTATCATACCCGGGATGTCTACTAGACTGGTTTGGACAAATTTAAGTGAGTTATTCCTAAAAATTGCAGGCCTACAGTATAAAACGCAGAATTTCCATGCAAAATAATTGTACCGCTTTTGGTACGTAATTCCAGACAGAATCATACCGCCAGGGAGGTTAAATCCCGGTGTCTGTGCAGGTTGGGTTCATAAATGTTCTCCGCAGATCAGCTTCTGCTGAAGCCGCCCATCTCGTGATTTTCCAAGAGAAGACTAGGGAAACGCTTCCTCCTGGCATCATCTCATCCAAGGTGATGTCACCAGACAAAAGCTCAAAGACAGCTTTTTAACGGACCCTTTTTATAGAAAAAAGTATCCTGTATCCATATATTGTGAGTGTCAAAAATGTATTCTTGCAGAGTTGTTCAAAGGTCTACCTTAAATGATGACCACTATTGGAAACCTTCCCCCAGCCCCTATCAATAATTATGATGTCATCAACCCAAAGGTTTTGTATACCACTATTGTGTATAAGTGGCATAATTAACCACGTTATTACATAATGATATAATCAGAGTATGACCCCATGCTATAGAGGCGGGAAGTACATCAGCCCATATATGATCCTTTATTCATCAGTTTGTCTGATTGTCAAAGCACTTATTAAAAAAAAATGAAAATGGCATGAATTAAAGCATAATGGCTTTAAAAAAAAAAAAGAAAAAAAAATACTGGTTAAAAAGAAAAAATAAATAAACATACTGGCTTAACCACTTCAGGCCCAGAAGATTTGACCCCCTTCCTGACCAGAGCACTTTTTGCGATTCAGCACTATGTCGCTTTAGCTGACAATTGCGCGGTCGTGCGACGTTGTACCCAAACAAACTTGACGTCCTTTTTTCCCCATAAATAGAGCTTTCTTTTGGTGGTATTTGATCACCTCTGCGGTTTTTATTTTTTGTGCTATAAACTATTTAAAAAAAAAAAGCTATATTTTTTACTTTTTGCTATAATAAATATTCCCGAAAAATATATATAAAATTTTTTTTTTTTCCTCAGTTTAGGCCGATTTGTATTCTTCTACATAATTTTGGTTAAAAATTGCAATAAGCGTATATTGATTGGTTTGCGCAAATGTTATAGCGTCTACAAATTAAGGGACAGTTTTATTGCATTTTTATTATATCTTTTTTTTTACTAGTAATGGCGGCGATCTGCGATTTTTATCAGGACTGCGACATTATGGCGGACAAATCGGATACCTTTAACACTATTTTGTCATTTATACAGTGATCAGTTCTATAAATAGCTACTGATTACTGGATAAATGACTCTGGCAGGGAAGGGGTTAAACACTAGGGGGCGATCAAGGGGTTAAGTGTGTCCTAGGGAGTGATTCTAACTGTGGGGGGGCTGGGCTACCACTGACATGACAGCGATCGCTGCTCCCAATGACAGGGAGCAGTAGATCCATGTCATGTCACTAGGCAGAACAGGGAAATGCCTTGTTTGCATTTCCTCGTTCTGCCTCTCCATCCCACGAACGTGGACCGCCAACGAACAACAGGTTTGCAGGACCCGTGGGCACGATCCCACGGCGTGCGGTGGGCGTGCACACGCCCGCAAGGTGGCAAATTCAGAGGAATGTACAGGTATGCCAATGTGCCTGTACGAGCCCTTCTGCTGACGTAAATGTTTGTGCGGCGGGGGGGCTACCACTGACATGGCAGCGATCACTGCTCCCGATGACAGGGAGCAGTTGATCCATGTCATGTCACTAGGCAGAACTAGGAAATGCCTTGTTGCATTTCCTCGTTCTGCCTCTCCATCCCACGATCGTGGGCCGCCCGCGAACAACGAATTTGCAGGACCCGTGGGCACGCTTCCACGGCGTGCGGTGGGCGTGCAAATGCCCGCAAGGTGGCAAATTCAGAGGAATGTACAGGTACGCCAATGTACCTGTACAAGCCCTTCTGCTGATGTAAATGTGTGTGTGGCGGGGGGTGGGCTACCACTGACATGACAGCGATCACTGCTCCCGATGACAGGGAGCAGTAGATCCATGTCATGTCACTAGGCAGAACTGGGAAATGCCTTGTTTGCATGTCCTCGTTCTGCCTCTCCATCCCACGATCGCGGGCCGCTGGCGAACAACGAATTTGTGGGACCTGTGGGCACGCTCCCACGGCATGCGGTGGGCGCGCACGTTCTCGCAAGGCGGCAAATTCAGAGGAATGTACAGGTATGCCATTTTTCCTGTACGAACCCTTCTGCTGACGTAAATGTGTGTGCGGCGGTTGGCACGTGGCTAAAGGAAAATAAAAAAACATACTGGCTTGAAAAAAAATGAAAAATTATAAAACAAACTGGTTTAAAAGAAAAAAAAAAAAACACAATGGCTTTCACCATGTGTGGGCAATGTGTATATTGAGAGGGAAGTGCAATGAAGAATGAGGTCCTTTTAAATGGGGCAGGAGGCAAGGCTCAGAGAAGGGGAGATGACAAAAGCCAGATCGCAGCAAGGCAACAAGCTGACAAGGGAGTGCAAATCTGCATATCCATGTTATTCCTTCATTTCCAACTGTATTCAATAACCAGAGCCATCCCTTTCCCTACAACAGACAGTTACTTGACAAAGTCAGCCAAACAACTTGATTTTTTTGCAGCCCTGGGAACCACGTTGACTAATATAATCCAGATGGGAAGCGGAATCAATATTGCACTGTGTAGATTAGCCATTTAAGGAGCCATCGACTGGCCCTGTTCTAACAAAGAGTTGTAGGGATTAGTGCAATTTGCACAAATATGAGATAAAACGTCCGTAATGATATTGGAGAGGCCCCTGTGCGGGCGCTGATTTCAGCTCGTGTTTGGTGTTTATTATGGAACGTACACATGTAAGAGGAAGGGGAAGCAGCCATCTCTACAGGGAGAAAAACAGAGATGCACGAGCAAGGCGGCCTTTGCCTGTTTGTACTTATCTGTATTTGCAGATTTTGGGTCAGATTTTGTGTTCTCCAGTGCCAAATGTGTACCAGGGGTCAATAATTTACCCTCATTATTAAAGTTTAACCCCACTTTTATGAAAACAAAAATATATCATTTACATAGCAAATAAAAAAAAAAAATGTTCCCTTACTTGTTCCACTTTTATTTGTTTTGTTATGAATACATTGATATATATATTTTTTTTTATCGTAATATTTAACCACTTCCTTACTGGGCACTTAAACCCCCTTCCTGCCCAGACCAATTTTCAGCTTTCAGCGCTGACGCATTTTTAATGACAATTGCGCGGTCATACAACACTGTACCCAAATTATATTTTTATCAAATTTCTTTCTTTTGATGGTATTTGATCATCTCTGATTTTTTTTTTTTGCGCTATAAACAAAAAAAGACAAAAAAAAAACACAATTTTTTTTACTTTTTGTTAAAAAAAAAACAATTTTCCTCAGTTTAGGCCGATACGTATTCTTTTACAAATTTTTGTTTAAAAAAAATTGCAATAAGCGTATATTGATTGCTTTGCGCAAAAGTTATAGGGCCAGATTCACGTACATCCCGCGCCGGCGTAGCGTGAGCCGTTTACACTACGCCACCGCAACTTACTAGAGCAAGTGCCGTATGCTCAAAGCACTTGCTCCGTAACTTGTGGCGGCGTAGTGTAAATGGCCCGGCGTATCCCCGCGTAAATCGAAGGGGGCGGCTTGTATTTAAATTAAGCACGCCCCCGCGCCGAACGAACTGCGCATGCGCCGGCCAGGAAAAACCCAGTGCGCATGCTCCAACTCACGTTGGAAAACGTCGATGAAACCGACGTGAAAACGACGTGATCGTCACTTACGCAATGCCCTATTCGCGAACGACTTAGTTAAACGACGTAAACGACGGAAAAAGACGACGCTGTCCCGACACCATACTCAACATGGCATACGACAGACCTTTGTAAACGTACCCCTCATATAGCAGGGGTAGGTTTACGCTTACGGAAACGACGTAAACGACGACGAGGCGGAGTAAAAACGTTCGGGAATCGGCGTATCTTTCTCATTTGCATAGGCAAATGAGAAATCGACGTAAACGCCACCTAGCGGCCGGCGTAACATTACATTTAAGATCCGACAGTGTAATTGAGTTACGCCAGTTGGATCTCAGCGTAAATCCGGCGTATCATGTTTTCAGGATAGAAAACAATAATACGCCGGCGGGAAATTCGAATTACGCCAGTGTATCTGTAGATTCTCTCCCTGACACACAAAGAGCTCCACGTCCCTGCTGTCACTGCCGATCGCGGGTACCCGGCGGACATCGCGGCCACCAGGCACGCACATCGGCATCTCAGCGATGCGCCGGGCACAGTTTTTCCCAGCTGCGCGCCCCCAGCGGCACGCGCGGGGAATGCACATAAAAGGACGTCCAGGGACGTCCACCCAGCAGTTGAGAGCCGCGCTGTGAACGTCTTTCGTCTACAGCGCGGGTCTCAAGTGGTTAATATAAGAGTATAAAAAAAAAATGATAAAAATAATAATATAACATATAAAATTTCTGTACAAGTCCTGAATTTTAGTGGTGGTAATTGATAACAAAACGTGTGCACCACATCCCCATTTAAGAACATTTTGTACCAAAAAGGGATTTTTAAGACAAGCAAAATAATCTGTTAAAAATTGTACAATATTTTATTGAGTTACAAATTCAAATTCCTCCATATTAAAATCAGATATTGCATTGACATAGTTCTGTTGTCGTTATTTTTGCACCAATATTAGTATTCCCAACATGTTTCACCCAATGGGAGCTTCCTTAAAACTGGTATGAAAGAACAGGAACAAAAATTGTCTCTGAACAGCCGCACTCTAAACAAATTGTAGCCTTTATTAAAAGAAGGACAGCACTACAAGTCACAGCTAAATATAATAAAACCCGACTGCCAAATATTGCATTTTTTTTAAAGTTGTCACTCTATTTTTGTTTATAGCGCAAAAAATAAAAAACGCAGAGGTGATCAAATACCACCAAAAGAAAGCTCTATTTGTGGGAAAAAAAGGACACCAATTTTGTTTGGGTTAAAAGGGTGGGGTTGGGACTTTGAATGAGGCATGTGATACAAACTACCACAGGCCTCCATCCCTGTAAATGTCTAAAAATGTAAGATTGGGACTTTGAATGAGATGCGCTTTATCGCAATATGCGATTAAATATATAAATATGGATTATGAAAAAAGAAAGATTCCATAGTTTTTTGTTTTGGTTTTTCCAGTGCTCTTCCTTGCTAGACAAACTGTAGGTAGGGGCGGGTTTAGGTTACCACCTGCCCCCTGCCTATTGATTAGCACACCTGTGCTCCTTACTAGGAGGCTTTAAAATCACAGCTAGGACTGCAATACACGGAGTGCCTTGACGATGGCATTGCAGCTTAAACAGGTATTTGCAAATGCATGTAACTAAACCTCTGTTTTTAATTGCATATAGTTAGACAGATCAATTTGGTTTAGTGCTTTTTTGTTTAGCAACCTAGAGCCTGGCCACTATGGAATCTTTCTTTTTTCATAATCCATATTTATATATTTAATCGCATATTGCGATAAAGCGCATCTCATTCAAAGTCCCAATCTTACATTTTTAGCCAATTTTGTTTGGGAGCCACATTGCACGACCGCGCAATTGTCAGTTAAAGCGACGCAGTGCTGAATCGCAAAAAGGTCCTTTAGCTGCATTTTGGTCCGGGTCTTAAGTGGTTAAAGGGTCCCACCCCTGGCCAAGAACATTAGTCATTTTTTCCAGGGGAAGGCGCCCTGAGCGCCCATTTGGTCACCCACCAGTAGAATCTTGGATACCCAACAAGTGGGTGAATGGTGTTTTCTTTGGTGCCTTTTGATTCGTTCAGAGACCTGGCAGGATGTCTTTAAACAATGACAAAATGGCAGCCATACTTTTTGTTCCCCAAGATTGCAGAATCTTGGGGAACTGATTAAGTGAAAAAAACATATCAGGCCGCGTACACACGGCAGAGAACCTCGACGGGCAGAACACATCGTTCCGCCCGTCGAGGTTCTCTGCCGGCCGTCAGAATCTGCGACCCGCCCGTCGGGAATGGCAACCAGCCATTCATCCCGACGGGCCTTCGAGCAAATAGAGAACCTGTTCTCTATTTGCTCGATGGGTTTCCCGACGGGCGGGGCGAGCAGAGAGCGTACACACGGCCGAGGTTTCCGCTGGAATGCAGCTCCCAGTGAGGTTCTCGCTGGATTCTGGCGAGAACCTCGGCCGTGTGTACGGGGCCTAAGACAACACAATTCTGTATAGGATCTTATCAGATACCCAACTTATTTCCATTAGCACAAGTGGATGGCTGCCGTCTTGTGCTTTATCTTAGGCTGGCCATACATGGTGGAATTTCAAAATAATTTTCTTTTGAAAATCAGAAAATGTGTGAGTTTTGTGATCCGATGGTGCCGTCATTGATTTCAATTCCGCCTCATGTTGCTACAGAAAGAATTTTCGTGTCTGGGAATCTTCTTATCTTTCTGGGAATTTTATTTTCTTGCACATGCACATTTCTTTTTCGATCACAATTCTCCCATCATTGATTGTAAAATCGTTAGTTTTTCAAAAAAAAACACCAGCATGTCCGATTACTCAAATTTGAGTACGAAAATTGGCTGTTGCTGCAGTCCACTAATGGTGCAAAATACGAACAAAAATTCTTAGATAAGATTTTCTAAAGAAAATTATTTCGAAATTCGACCCATGTATGGCCTACCTTAATGTGGCTTGGGCACCTCAGCCTATGCAAATATATATATAAAAAAATATGTGGAAAAAGTCTAATGCGCTACTGTGAGTAAACTGTGGTGGAGAGGTGGATAGCTACCACTAATTGGAGCAGCTCAATCGTGTGTTCACAATCACAAAATAATAATAGGTAAAAAGGGTGATGAGCGCTACAAAAACTGGTGCATGAATCCTGCAAAAATACTATGGTGACAGAGATATATAACACACAATATGCAACAACAAAATCAAACCACAACTGTTGCAAAGTGATGAAGCTGGATATTGCTAAATGCGACTAAGCTAAACAGTGCTAAAACAAGTGGCCTCAAAGAAAACAAATGATGCTAGATGATCATAAATAGAGTCCAGTGATTAAAACATAAATGTGACCGAAGGTGAATAGGTAGTGAAGTCCCTTGAGGGTGGTGGGGGATGTGCTGGATTGAATCAATAGTATCAGGTCGGATGGGGCCGGCAACAGCTGGCGGGCTGGATGATAATCAGATGAATGACTTATCCCACGATGTTTAAACAGTACTGGACATCCCCAACAGGTAATGTAGTTCCCTTACCTTCCGGGTGCTATATGAAAGCATATAGTTGGATGGATCCAGGTATGCAGGTTTTCACTGTCACAGGTGGGTGTCCTCTGTTAAATCCAGGAACCGTTACTGATCCAAACTCAAACGTCCAAGTGTTGGATGTGATGAATGGGAGATGTAAAAAGGAAGGAGATCTCCAATGGTGAAGTATGTTTAACCAATCGTGGGTTTATTATAAAAATATATATATGGTATAAACAATTAAGGAATACAGTTCAACAATGTAACAGATGGACTAGAAAAGTCCAGACATGAACTAAAGAGTAAAAAATAGAAGTTAAAATGAAAATGAAAATAAAAATATATAAAAGGCAAAAGTGGGTTTAGCCAGCAATGAAAGTCGGGGACAGTTCGATCGTACCGCCGACTGTATCTGAATTCAAAGCTGATAGAAACCAACAGCGCACAAAAATGGGGACAAATCGATCGTACCGCCGACTGTATTCAAAAAAGGCCCGGCTGATGTGGCTATAGCGTGAACGCGGCTTTTCCCTACGGCGTTACGTCACGTTCCTCGTGACTTCATCAGGGGATCCCCTGATGAAGTCACGAGGAACGTGACGTAACGCCGTAGGGAAAAGCCGCGTTCACGCTATAGCCACATCAGCCGGGCCTTTTTTGAATACAGTCGGCGGTACGATCGATTTGTCCCCATTTTTGTGCGCTGTTGGTTTCTATCAGCTTTGAATTCAGATACAGTCGGCGGTACGATCGAACTGTCCCCGACTTTCATTGCTGGCTAAACCCACTTTTGCCTTTTATATATTTTTATTTTCATTTTCATTTTAACTTCTATTTTTTACTCTTTAGTTCATGTCTGGACTTTTCTAGTCCATCTGTTACATTGTTGAACTGTATTCCTTAATTGTTTATACCATATATATATTTTTATAATAAACCCACGATTGGTTAAACATACTTCACCATTGGAGATCTCCTTCCTTTTTACATCTCCCATTCATCACATCCAACACTTGGACGTTTGAGTTTGGATCAGTAACGGTTCCTGGATTTAACAGAGGACACCCACCTGTGACAGTGAAAACCTGCATACCTGGATCCATCCAACTATATGCTTTCATATAGCACCCGGAAGGTAAGGGAACTACATTACCTGTTGGGGATGTCCAGTACTGTTTAAACATCGTGGGATAAGTCATTCATCTGATTATCATCCAGCCCGCCAGCTGTTGCCGGCCCCATCCGACCTGATACTATTGATTCAATCCAGCACATCCCCCACCACCCTCAAGGGACTTCACTACCTATTCACCTTCGGTCACATTTATGTTTTAATCACTGGACTCTATTTATGATCATCTAGCATCATTTGTTTTCTTTGAGGCCACTTGTTTTAGCACTGTTTAGCTTAGTCGCATTTAGCAATATCCAGCTTCATCACTTTGCAACAGTTGTGGTTTGATTTTGTTGTTGCATATTGTGTGTTATATATCTCTGTCACCATAGTATTTTTGCAGGATTCATGCACCAGTTTTTGTAGCGCTCATCACCCTTTTTACCATATATAAAAAAATGTCTACTGATTACATCTCTCCACCATATTACATAGCACTTAATGAATACAGATGAAAAAAAATACTTTTCTTTCTTCTCTGCAATTATATCTATCTGAAGTGTTTCGGGCGCCCTGGTGTGTGTTTTTATGAGTCGCTCAGCACTCCTGGCAATAAACAAAAGATCAGAGGATGAGTCTGGCTATAAGACTGGATGAACCTGTCTCTTTAAATAGAAACTTCATCTGGAGCCTGGAGCCTCCAGCTACAAGAAATAGAGAATAAAAATAGAGAACATGTTTTTCTTTCATGCTAATAATGAACTCCAGAAAAGTGCCGGAGTGCATTCATATTCATTCAGATACATCTACCTGACATATCCTATTAGGCATTGAAATGGAAGTTCATTGTGCTACTATTAGTATGAGTTGATTGTCTTCTGATAGGATTGTTTAGCTCGGCATCTTCTTCCCCTGTTTGTTATTTGAGTCATATTTCCAGAAATGTGTCATGCTTTGATACAATCACAGTTTCCTTCAACCAGGATGTGAGGAGGAGATTTGTCAAGGCCGACATTTGTGGATATATTGTTTTTTCTTACTGTGATTAGAACACCAGACTTAGAGATTTTCATTCTGAAGCAGATTAATCTGTTTTTTTTTCTTTTCTAAACCTCAAATTCTGGTTGCAAGTAAAGGAAGCTGTAAAGTTTACAACATGCAAAAACTTTTTTTCTTAGTTTTAGATGGAGTGAGGATGGGGTAGAACCTGTCGGGCTTCTACTGCTATCTGGGGCTCTTTCCTGTCCTGGTGGCAACATTTTACCATATAGGAACTGGGGGAAACTCTCCAACGGCAACACAGTCACAAATAAAATGGAACTCCCTTTTCGGAATCCCCCCCCCCCCCTACGGTGTCACATTTGGCACCTTTCAGGGGGTAGCAGATACCTATGTGTGACAGACTCACCTGGGACAGAGGCTTTTGGAGGGGACTGAATGCTAGCCTCTTGCCTTGGGGGGACGTTGCTCTTTGTGAGCTGTATGCCTGGGGACCCTGTATATGCCTTATTAGAGTGACTGATTCATACTGTTGGGACATTCACTGTAAGGAGATGCGAATGTCATCACGTCCAGCCATCTGTCTTTTCTTTGTGCTAATTGACCCTGCTATTGTGTGAAGATGTTCTGTGTTTACACTTATGGTAATGTGTATTGTATGGCAGGTGAGCTAGGAGATGTGACATCTACCCTAAAAGGTCATATTTTTGAGTGACCTAGTCTGGGTAAATGATTAGTTAATTAGCCCATGTTAATTTATGTTCTGGTTACCTCCTCTTTAACTGTATATAAGATTTGTATTTTGGTTCTAATAATCACTTCATGTTCAGCAGACAAACAAGTCTTGTCTCGTTGTGTGCTTGTGAGCAGCTGGAATAACTGATATCTATATCCAGACTGATAGGAAGCGGTATATGACGGAAGCACTCAAGCGGAGTGTGGGACATTCCATTACACTATTTAATACAGGTATTTTCCTTCCACTTCCAGGCATAGATACCCGAGCCACCCGCGGGTATTTACGTCACTTCCGGCGTCTTCTCTCCCCCGCTGTCTTCTGGGAGATACACATTTCCCAGAAAACAGCGGGGACCAGTGGGACCAGCGCGAGTCGCGCATGAACAGTAAGTAATCAGGAAGTGAAGTCGCAAAGCTTTACTTCCTGATTCCCTTACTGAAGATGGCGGCAGCAGCACCCGAGAGCCGAGCGATAGTGTGCCGACATCGTGGGCGCCCTGGACAGGTAAATGTCATTATTTAAAAAAAGTTAGCAGCTGCAGAATTTGTAGCTGCTAACTTAATTTTTTTTTTTTTTAAATGGCGGACCTCCTCTTTAAATAAAGTAATGGAATAACGTGAATGTATATTATTAGAATTTTATATGATAGACCAATACAAAGTTGCACATAATTGTGAAGTGAAAGGAAAACGATAAATAATTTATTGGCGTATAACACGCACAGGCGTATAACACGCACCCTAACCTTAAGAGGGAAGTTTCAGGAAAAAAACTTTGCACGGCCCCCTGCGTATAACACGCAGGCACAGTTTACCCTCCATTTTCAGGGTAAAAAAGTAAGTGTTATACGCCAATAAATACAGTAAGTATTTGAAAAGTGTGGCATGCATTTGTATTCAGCCCTCTTTATTTTGATACCCTAACTAAAATCTAGCGGAACCAGTTGCCTTCAGAAGTCACCTAATTAATAGAGTCCACCTGTGTGTAATTTCATCTCAGTATAAATACAGCTGGTTCAGAGGTTTGTTAGAGAACCTTAGTGAACAAATAGCATTATGAAGGCCAAGGAACACACCAGACAGGTCAGGGATAAAGTTGTGCGAAAGAGAAAGGACACATATTGAGAACGTAATTAAGCTGCTCGCCCTGAAATTGCAAAAAAGAGAGAGAGAAGGGTTCCCCAAATGGGCTTTTAGGCAGCAATATAAAACAAATTAGAAGTATTGTATAGGTTATATAAGACAGGGATAAAGTTGTGGAGATGTTTAAAGCAGGGTTAGGTTATAAAAAAATATCCCAAGCTTTCAACATCTCACGGAGCACTGTTTAATCCATCATCCAAAAATGGAAAGGGTATGGCACAACTGCAAACCTACCAAGAAATGTCCGTTCACCTAAACTGACAGGCCGGGCAAGGAGATCATTAATCATAGAAGGAGCCAAGAGACCCATGGTAACTCTGGAGGAGCTGCAAAGATCCACAGCTCAGGTAAGTCCAGACTTAAATCCAATTGAGAATCTGTGGCAAGACTTGAAAATTGCTGTTCACAGAAGCTCTCAAAAGTTCTGTAATTTTATGGAAAAACAACTACTAATTGTGTTCGTATTTGTACTGTCATTGCAGCATTTCCCTTATTTTAGTAGAGATCTGGACAGGTTGTGGTCAAAATGCATTCCTTCTGTTCCAAAAATTCTTGTTTGGCAAGTCTGAATTGGCTATCAAAAGTTGTGAACACACTATACGAAGTTGAACAATTGCGTATCGTACTGAATTTTTCTATAGATTTTCTCAAAGTGTGTACCTAGCTTAAGAATCAGCAGGGACAAGTCATGGTCAGGTGCTAGCAAAGGTCAAAATGAGAATCAGCAGAGACAAGACTTGGACAAAATCTAGCTGAGATCAAATCAAGACTCAGCAGATGTAAGCCATAGTCAGAAACTAGATAAGCTCAATCTGAGAATCAGTAGAGACAAGTAAAGGTTCAAGAGCTTGCCATGGTCAAACCATAAATCTGCAGAGAAATGCCATATTTAGGAACTAACAAAGATCAAACCAAGAATCAGCAGACATAAGCCAAGGTCAGAAAGAAGCTAGCTGAGCTTAAACTGAGACTCAACAGACATAAGCCATGGTCAGGATGGAACTAGCTAAGGTCAAAGCTATGATTAAACACTAAATATAGTGTGGAACGAGTCAGTTCTGCCGGTGTGCTGTGACATGTAGTGCTGTTTTTCTATTTGGATTTTACAATAAAGGCAATTTTTATTCGAGGGGGGCTGTCCAAAAGAATTTGTTCTTTCGTTTTGCTAGCTATGGTCAAACCAAGAATCAGCAGAGAAATGCTCTAGTCAGGAACTAGTCAAGGTAAAACTGAGACTCAGCAAAGACAAACCATGGTCAGGAGCTAGCCATGATCAAACTGAGAATCCTAGGAGACAAGCCATGTTCAGAAACTAGCCAAGAATCAGCAGAGATAAGCCATGGTTAGGAGCTAGCTGAACTTAAACTAAGAAACAGCAGAGACAAGTCGTTGTCAGGAACTAGCCAAGGTTAAACTGAGACTCAACAGACATAAGCAATGGTCAGAAGCTTGCCAAAATAGACAAGCCCTGGTCAGGAACTGGCCAAGGTCAAACTGCGACTCAACAGAGATAAACCATGGTCAGGAACTATCCAAGGTCAAACCTAGAATCAGCAGACAAATGCTGTAGTCAGGAACTAACTGAGATCAAACTGAGAATCAAAAGAGTCAAGCCGTGGTCAGAAACTAACCAAGGTCAAACCAAGAATAAACAGAGTCAAGCCGTGGTCAGGAACTAACCAAGGTCAAACCAAGAATAAACCGAGACAAGCCGTGGCCAGGAAATGGTCAAGGTCAAACTGTGACTCAACAAAAACAAGCCATGGTCAGGAGCTAGCCAAGGTCACGCTGATAATCAGAAAAGACAAGCTGTGGTCAGGAACTAGCCATGGTTAAACTGAGACTCAACAGACATAAGCAATGGTCAGAAGCTTGCCAAAATAGACAAGCCCTGGTCAGGAACTGGCCAAGGTCAAACTGCGAATGAGCAGAAACATGATTTGGATAGGAACTAGCCAATGTCAAACTGAGACTCAACAGAGATAAACCATGGTCAGGAACTAGCCAAGGTCAAACCTAGAATCAGCAGACAAATGCTGTAGTCAGGAACTAACTGAGATCAAACCGAGAATCAAAAAAGTCAAGCCGTGGTCAGGAACTAACCAAGGTCAAACCAAGAATAAACAGAGACAAGCCGTGGCCAGGAAATGGTCAAGGTCAAACTGTGACTCAACAAAAACACGCCATGGTGGAGCTAGCCAAGGTCACACTGATAATCAGAAAAGACAAGCTGTGGTCAGGAACTAGCCATGGTTAGTAGCAGGAAGACTGAGTAAAGTCAATGGCATGAGGAGGATGGGTCAGCAACAGGAAAGCAATTTTCAGGGAAGGGTTCAAGTGGCAGGGTAGTAGCTAAATAATGTCTATTACCTTTCTGGCCTGGCATCTTGTGCCATGTCTGGGATTAGCCATGCGCCCATGTTCCGAGAACATGCAACCAGCCAGAGATGACCTTTGTTCTGTGCAGTAGCACACCCGCACATTGCCTTCCGTTGCCCTCATGAGAGTCCTTCTTTAATTTAAACACTCCTTCTATTGCTGCCGTGAAAGGCTCCTTTCCAATGCTATTATTTTTTTACCGTCTACACCAAAGACTAGTTAATGCAACCTTTTATTTTTCTACTTATTCCCCCCCCCCCCTCAGCAAACTCACATCCAGTCAGAGAATGGAATTAGAACATAAACGGAAAATGCCAGCGTGTCTGAGGTGATAATGAAATAAGCACAAAATATATTCTCTGTCAAAGTGCAATAAAAAAGAAAAAATTATAAAAAGAAAAAAAAAAAACACAAGGGCCTTCTGAGGTAAATGAGTAGAGGATTGCTCATTGCTCAGGCAGAAAACAGGTTAAACTGTCTTTTCGGGAGAATCGTATATTGCTCTGAAATTGTATTTGAAAATGGAATATTCAAATTGAATTACCTAAATAACGTTTGACAGCTAAACAGGCTTGACAGCTTTAGTGTAGTTGCTATCAGTTGTACAAGCCAATGGTGTCTGCTTGCTATGACAGCTGTGCGGGAGGGACCGAGTGCGTCAGCGCTATCCGGACTTACAAATCACTTCCAGTCATCCAGAAATTTACAGGTCCATAAAGATGGGGGCTAATTACATCTGACCTGAAAAGATCATAGAAAAGCTAGAAGGATCATTTATTGGAAGCAGATCTCAACCCCACAGTATACTGCGCTAAAGTACTGCGTATTGTAAAGAAAGAAAAACAAAATTAAATATGTTAAATAATCATTTTAAACGGGTTGTAAAGGTTTGTTTTTTATTTTCTAAATAGGTCCCTTTAACCACTTACATTATGCAGGTAAAGGACCTGGCCAGTTTTTACGATTCGGCACTGCGTTGCTTTAACTGACAATTGCGCGGTCGTGCGATGTGGCTCCCAAACCAAATTTACGTCCTTTTTTTTACCACAAATAGAGCTTTCTTTTGGTGGTATTTGATCACCTCTGTGATTTTTATTTTTTGTGCTATAAACAAAAATAGAGCGACAATTTGGAAAAAAAATAAATATTTTTTACTTTTTGCTGTAATAAATATCCCTAAAAATATATATATAAAAAAAAAAACATTTTTTTCCTCAGTTTAGGCCGATACGTATTCTTCTACATATTTCTGGTAAAAATAACCCGCAATAAGCGTTTATTGATTGGTTTGCGCAAAAGTTATAGCATTTACAAAATAGGGGATAGTTTTAAGGCATTTTTATTAATAAATTTTTTTTACTAGTAATGGCGGCGATCAGCGATTTTTTTCATGACTGCAACATTATGGCGGATACATCAGATACTTTCGACACATTTTTGGGACCATTGTCATTTTCACAGCGAAAAGTGCTATAAAAATGCACTGATTACTGTGAAAATGACAATGGCATTGAAGGGGTTAACCACTAGGGGGCGCTAAAGGGTTAAGTGTGCCCTAAGGGAGTGATTCTTACTGAAGGGGGGGTGTGGCTGTAGGTGTGACGTCACTGATCGTCGTTTCCTATATCAGGGATCAGGCATCGTCGTTCCCTATGACACTGCCACACAGAAGAACGGGGAAGCTTCTCCTAAAGATCACGATTCTGAAGATCTTTTTCATTTTAAGATTTACAACCGCTGAACATTACATTCTCAAACAAGATGGCACTAAAATAAGACATACTACTCTTTGCTTCAATCAAATTTAAAGAAACGTAATAAAAAATAATAAAAAAAAGTAAAAAATAAATAAATAATGTAATGTGTAACCACTTTACCCCTGGAAGAATTTACCCCCTTCCTGACCAGAGCACTTGTTGCGATTCGGCACTGAGTCGCTTTAACTGACAATTGCATGACGTGGCTCCCAAACAAAATTGACGTCCTTTTTTCCCCCACAAACAGAGCTTTCTTTTGGTGGTATTTGATCATCACCTCTGTGGTTTTTATTTTTTGTAAATAAAATAAATAAAAATCTGCAGGAAAATAATAATTAAATGGAGAAGGAGAATAAGAAGTTATTAAGGCTGATTAGAGTAAATTAGGGGTTAATGAGGAGTAAAAAATGTTTACTTCACAATGTTACTTTAAACTGACTTAATTGGCAGACCAAAGTTCATCCCTTTGACCTGTAAACGAATAAACAGACGGACAGATAAGAAGATACAATGTTTCTTTTTAAAGTGTCTCTTTCAGCGCTGAGCAATGTTGTTGATAAACATTGCCGGCTGTCTTTTTTTTGACAGCTGTGAGTTGGGGAACTGCTGTGCACTTTTTATATGAATCGTGGAAATGCTGGATTAAGATCTTGTAGGGGTTTGAATCTAGATTACAATCTTTTAACAATTAATTGTGCAGCTTTAATACAGCCCGACTCATTTCCTAACTGGAAGACATCCAGTATGATTTAGCTATTTCTTCACCGAGCCTATCTCTGGCCCATCACTTTCATTGGATTTTAGTTGTTTCAGTTGTGGAGACCCATCATTACTTACCTGTGAGCATTATCTAGGCTAGCCTGTCTAGGAAAATCCACTCCTCCAGACTGACACCTGCCCATTAAGGGATTATTGCTATGTGCATAACGTCTCAAAAGAGCCTTCCCACTGTTTGCATTACGGCAGGGATCCTCAAACTCCGGCCCTCCAGCTGTTGTAGAACTACACATCCCATGAGGCTTTGTAACACACTGACATTCACAGACGTGACTAGGCATGATGGGAATTGTAGTTCCTGAAAAACTGGAGGGCCGTAGTTTGAAGACCCATGCATTAGGGCTCTTGAAAGAAATACTAAGAACGGGTGAATTTATGTTTTCAGGAAGCTATGTACAGCGCCCTGCTGGTCCCTCCCACTAGCCATGATCTGCCTGCATTAAACAGAAAAAAACAACAAGATCACTAGCTCTAAAAAAAGGCTGTAGGCAGTTGCAGTCTACCATCTCCACTGCAGGTGGCGCTTAACTGCAACTTGCATTGAATGGAAGTCAAGAGGAACATGGTTCCTCTTTGGTTTCCTGGGTCACTGGGAAAGCTTTCCAATTGGATTCTGCCATTCCTTGTGCTCTGGCAGCCATCTTGGGTCATTCAGAGTCTATCTGAGACCATGGCTTCCAGGTTTGGCACGCATTTAGCATGTAAGTAGTGTAGGTACAGATCAGTCTGTCAGAGACAGTGATTAGCGGTAATGAGAGGTCCCAGACAAGTAAGGAAAGGAAATGGACATGTCATCCCTCCTGGGACCAGCCAGGCCACATTCTGCCCCTCAAAACAGATGCTGCCGGCATATCCGACACCTGCTCTACTACACTTCTGCAATTGGACTTTAATGCCTTGTTTCCACTGAGTGGATCGGTTCGTTACGGTTCGGTTCGGTACGCTATTTTGGGTGTTTCCATTATGAAAGTATGCCATAAAACCGAACCATACTGCACCATTCTGGGTCCTGCTTCACATGTGGGGCCATAGAAAATGGAACGGTTCGGTTAGGGCGGACCTACAATACATCTCACTGATTGGTGGACACCCTAGGCATTTTTTCTAAACCCTGAATATCCCCGGACGGTCCGACTTGCAGTGGAAACGCTCACAAGAATAGACCGGACCATTCTAAGCGCTCCAAACTGTACCGACCCGAACCGTTCCGTTCAGTGGAAACGAGGCATACTTGTGCACCACGCTACACCTCCCCACATGTCAATGAGGGGAGGGAGAAGGAATCAGGGAAAGAAAAATATTTGCAGATTAACCTCCAGCTTTAAATATTAAATATAGCATTTAATTTAGCATGTTAAAGCTTATATGAGATTTTTTTGTTGGGTTTACATATACAGTGGAACCTCGGATTACGGGCATAATCAGTTCCAGGAGAATGCTCGTAATCAAAAGCACTCGCATATCAAAACGAGCTTCCCCATAGAACTCAATGGAAACGAAAATAATTTGTTCCGCATTGACTTTTATGGCATGCAATACTGCATGTGGCCAGAGGTGGGGGGCGTGGGAGAGCCTCGGAAATACTGAAATAAGGCACGGGGACAGCCCGGCTGAACACAGAAATCCTCGGAAAGGCTCAGAAACCGAGTATTTCCGATCCGCCCCGGCTGTGGCTTGTTTTGCGGGACAGCACTCGCAAACCGAGTCAGGATTTAAAAACAAAAATGCTCCTATTGCGAGCCGCTTGTTAACCGCGTTACTCGCAATCTGAGGTTTCACTGTACTTTATTATTTGGAATGGCTGTACAAAAAAAAATATATATATTGTCTGTCATTCTAGAGGCACAGGTTGGCCAAAGTGCTTTTGTTGACCTTCATGGCTTAGAACTTGGACCGGTATTCAGATACTGAAGCAGCAAAGGGCAAATAACAAGCAGCGGCCCTCTGCACCCCCCCCCCCTTCCAGTCTGATTTTTACATATTCTTCCTTCTTTTTCCTTGAGAAGTTGATTACAGGTGCCGGTGATCTCTGTGAAAAGGTCTGTTTTGTCTGCGGGGAAAATGTGGTAAATAAAGTGATTTAGACAGAGCTTCCTGTGAAGTGCCTGTCACTCTGTCTGCGCATCTTCCGCACACCGAGAAAACGTCTTTTGTAAAAAAAATGTTTCTTCTTTGCTTTTATCGCCAGGATCCTTTACCGTATTTTTCTTCTTGTTTTCCTGACATTAAACAGCCTGTAACCAGTAATCTATACCCTGAAATCTCAAAAATAGGAATCAATGAAAATGTTCGCTTAGACATGAGACAATATGGAGGCTGATTCAGAAAAGAAGGGAGATTTGTGACAGGAGAACATTGTTATCTTTATAGGCTTACTTCTGGAAGAATACCTAATAGGCAACTTTCTCTTCTGCCTTGTGATGCTCCTATTGACCCTTATTGAGCTAGCCTGGTATGAAGTACAGTGGCGGCTGGTGCACAAAATTTTTGGGGGGGCACAAACAAACTGAAAAAAAAAAACATCAATTGCAGCCACTGTTCCCATCAAACGCAGCTACTGTGACCATCAATCGCGCCACTGTGCCCATCAATCGCGCCGCTGTGCCCATCAAATGCAGCCACTGTGCCATCAAACGCAGCTGCCAGTGTGCCCCATCAATTGCCACCAATTTGCCCCATCAATTGCTACCAGTTTGCCCCATCAATTGCCACCAGTTTGCCCCATCAATTGCCACCAATTTGCCCCATCAATTGCCCCATCAATTTCCACCAGTTTGCCCCATCAATTGCTGCCAGTGTGCTCCCCCGCCCGGCACTTACCTGTCTCGGGTCAGCGCTGTCCTCCATGCTTCCTCTGAGTCCTCAATGACTTCTTCTGTCCTCTTCTGCTATGATTGGACGCCTGATAGGCATCCAATCATAGCGCCTATCGCTTCAGCCAACCACTGTGCCCATCAATCGCGCCACTGTGCCCATCAAATGCAGCCACTGTGCCATCAAACGCAGCTGCCAGTGTGCCCCATCAATTGCCACCAGTTTGCCCCATCAATTGCCACCAGTTTGCCCCATCAATTGCCACCAGTTTGCCCCATCAATTGCCACCAGGTTGCCCCATCAATTGCCACCAGTTTGCCCCATCAATTGCTACCAATTTGCCCCATCAATTGCCACCAGTTTGCCCCAACAATTGCCACCAGTTTGCCCCATCAATTGCTGCCAGTGTGCTCCCCCGCCCGGCACTTACCTGTCTCGGGTCAGCGCTGTCCTCCATGCCCTCTCCGAGTCCTCGATGTCTTCTTCTGTCCTCTTCTGCTATGATTGGACGCCTGATAGGCATCCAATCATAGCGCCTATCGCTTCAGCCAATCAGGTGACAGGTGACAATCAGGTGACAATACCTGGTGCACCTGATTGGCTGAGAGGCGGGTCAGTGTTAAGGGAGCGATTTATTTGATTCCGTAACACAGCATTGTTTAAACAGCAAACGCACCGCATTTTGCCCACTGTAATCAGGCTGCCTATTAGAGCCGACCACTCTAATCAGGCACTTCCAAATACACCCCCGCCACTGTAATTCAGATGTCCAGGGCCTGACAAAGGGCCGGACACCTGAATAGGGGGCGGCAGCAGCGACAATAGATAGATTAATGCAATGCATGAATCTATTGTTGATTGACAGGTGCGGGAGAGAGGGGGCGGTGCTCCTGCGCCCTTTATGGACGCACAGCAACTGATGAAGTATCAAAAGTGATTGGGAGAAAAATATGTTTATCAACCAATAAGACTTTGCCATCAATTTTTATCTAGTTTGGTGCTTATCCTCTAAGGAGCCTCTGGATTTAGGGGGCCCTCTTAGCCGTTCCACTAATGATCTGGTCTACACAGTTGCTTGAAAACACTCATTGACAAATCAGCAGTGACTGAATGACCAACGCCAACTCTTTGCTGGGACGCAGTTGCTGGACACTCTCTGATGGACTGTCATATTAATTCCAGTGTACAGTGTTCCAGTGCTATAAAAAAAAAATAGAGCCATAATTTTGAAAAAAAAAAGAAAGATATTTTTTACTTTTTGCTATAATAAATATCCCCCCCACCCCCCAAAAAAAATGTCTTCATTAGTTTAGGCCAATATATATTCTTCTACATATTTTTGGTAAATGGCAATAAGCGTATATTGATTTATATTAAGATTTATGGCATTTTTATTATATATTTTTTTTACTAGTAATGGTGGTGATCTGTGATTTTTTGCGGTACTGCGACATTGCGACAGACACTTTTTTGGGACCATTGACAATTATACAGTGACCAGTGCTATAAATATGCACTGATTACTGTGTAAATGTCACCGGCAGGGAATGGGTTAAATCTAGGGGGTGATTAAGGGGTTAACTGTGTGTTCCCTCAGTGTGTTCTAACTGTGTGGGGATGGGAGTGACTAGGAGAGGAGACATATTGGCCCGGATTCACAGCCAACTGCGCATCTTTGTGCGGGCGTAGCGTATCTTCTTTACGCTACGCCGGCGCAACGTTGAGAGGCAAGCATGCTATTCACAAAGAATATGCGCTTAACGTTCTGGCAGCGTAGTGTATAGTTGTCAGCGTTAGCCGACGTAAGTCAAAGTAGGTGGAAGTGGGCTGGAAGTGGGCGTGATATATTAAAATGAAGCGTGACCCCATGCAAATGATGGGCTGAGCTTCAAAACACTAACTGCGCATGCGTCCTCTGTAGGACGCATCCCAGTGCGCATGCTCACAGTCACGTCAAAATAGCTGCCTAAGATACATCAATACACTGCCTACGACGTGAACGTAACCTACGCACAGCCATATTCACGTAGTACTACGTAAACGACGTAACATATAATGGCTGTTCCCTGGTCCATACCTTTGAATGGGTTGCGCCTCCTATATGAGGAATAACTTTACGCCGGACGTAACCCTTACGCAAATCGCTTAAAACATGCACCGGGCGCAAGTACATTCGTGAATCGGCGTATCTTACTCATTTGCATATTTAACATGGGTACGTCTAATGCGTCCAGAGTAACTATGCGCCCACGATACGCCGGCGTAGGCAAGTTACGTCAGGTGGCTGAAGCCTTGCTTTTTGACGCTTTGTGAATCGGCGCAGAGATGCGACGGCGCACATTTGTACTTACGACGGCGTATCTTTAGATACGTCGGCGTAAGTCCGACATGAATCCAGGCCACTGTGTTTCCTACTTAGTGGGAACAAACAATATGGCTCCTCTTCCCTGAAAGCACAGGGATTTGTGTGTTTACGCAAATAAAGTAAAATCCGCAAAGGTTCATTTTTTTCTTGGTTATGTCATTCATAGATGAGGTGCCCCCTATATAGCCTCTTTCCTCTTTTTCAATTGTTTCCCTGACATTAACCACTTAAGACCCGGACCAAAATGCAGGTAAAGGACCTTGCCCCTTTTTGCGATTCGGCACTGTGTCGTTTTAACTGACAATTGCGCGGCCGTGTGACGTGGCTCCCAAACAAAATTGGCGTTCTTTTTTCCCCACAAATAGAGCTTTCTTTTGGTGGTATTTGATCACCTCTGCGTTTTTTATTTTTTGCGCTATAAACAAAAATAGAGCGACAATTTTAAAAAAAATGCAATATTTTTTACTTTTTGCTATAATAAATATCCCCCAAAAATATATAAAAAAACATTTTTTTCCTCAGTTTAGGCCGATACGTATTCTTCTACGTATTTTTGGTAAAAAAAATCGCAATAAGCGTTTATCGGTTGGTTTTTGCAAAATTTATAGCGTTTACAAAATAAGGGATAGTTTTATTGCATTTTTGTTAATTATTTTTTTTACTACTAATAGCGGCGATCAGCGATTTTTTTACCAAAAGTGTGCGACATTATGGCGGACACTTCGGACAATTTTGACACATTTTTGGGACAACTGTCATTTTCACAGCAAAAAATGCATTTAAATTGCATTGTTTACTGTGGAAATGACAGTTGCAGTTTGGGAGTTAACCACAGGTGGCGCTGTAACTTTCGCTGTGACTGTGTGTGTGTTTACAACTGTAGGGGGGTGTGGCTGTAGGTGTGACGTCATCGATCGTGTCCCCCTATTACAGGGATGACGTGATCGATGCTACGGCCACAGAGAAGCACGGGGAAGCCGTGTTTACACACGGCTCTCCCCGTTCTTCCACTCCAGGGACGGATCGCCGCACTGCAGCGGCGATCGGGTCCGCGAATCCCGCGGTCCCGGAGCTTTGGACCGGGTCACGGGAGCGCGCCGCGGGCGCGCGCCCGTGAGCCACGGCTGGGTACTAAAATCAACGTATATATAGGTTGATGTGCCCAGCCGTGCCATTCTGCCGACGTAAATGTGCAGTAGGCGGTCCTTAAGTGGTTAAACAGCCTGTAACCAGTAATCTATACCCTGAAATCTCAAAAATAGGAATCAATAAAAACGTTCGCTGAGACATGAGACAATATGGAGGCTGATTCAGAAAAGAAGGGAGATTTGTGGCAGGAGAAAATGTTATCTTTATAGGCTTACTAATAACTAATCAACACAACTTTCTCTTCTGCCATATGCCGTATATACTCGAGTATAAGCCGACCTGAATATAAGCCGAGGCACCTAATTTTACCGCTAAAAAAATGGGAAAACGTATTAACTCGAGTATAAGCCTAGGGTGGGAAATGCAGTGGCTACTGTAAGTGGAAAAGAGTGTCAACAATGCCCATCTGCATTCTCACTGTGCCCATCTGCAGCCTCACTGTGCCCACCTGTCTTATTAGTGCCCATTTTCAGCCTCATTTTGCCCATCTGCAGCTTCATGTACCTTTGATCTCCCGCTGTGTCATGCAACTGCAGTCGGCGGTGTTCTGTCAAAAACTCCAACTTATCAACTTCTCCAACCGGGTTTACTGCATATGCACGAGCATGTCCACGAGATTATCTTTCTGCTGCACGTCGTCAACCCATCAAATACACCAACTTGATTAGCTGCCTCACTGCGCCCGTACGGCGTTTGTTTGAGCCATGGTTCACACTGGGCTGCGGGAGTGAAGTCGCGTGAGTTCAGCTGAACTCGCACGATTTCACTCCTGCTGGCAGTCCCAATTTCAGCCACGATTTAAGAGACATCTGTGCGGGTTTCTGGTTTCAATGTAAATTGCGGCCCAAAATCGCAAAAAGTAGTACAGGAACTACTTTTTGAAATCGGTGCAGCGCCGCAGATGCAGCGTCGCACCGATTAGGACGGTGTCATTGCCGACAATTGCCGGCAAATGCCGCCGATTTGAGATGCGATTTCACATGTGAAATCGCATCTCAAATCGAAGCAAATCGTACCTAGTGTAAACCTGGGCTCACGCACGATAATCCCCTATCACACACCAAGAAAGACGTTCTTGTAGACGAGCTTGCGCATGCGCAGTGCACCTGGTTGGACTACAGTTAAGACAACATGACAAGGAGACTCGAGTAAAAGTCAGCTTATACTCGAGTATATATGGTAATTCACCTATTGACCTTTATTCAGGAAGCTTGGTATGAAGTATCAAAAGTCATTGGGAGAAAAATACGTGAAACAACCAATAAGACTTTGCCATAAAAAAAAAAAATCTAGTTTAGTGCATATCATCTAACGAGCCTCTGAATTTAGGGGCCCTCTTAGCCTTTCCACTGATGATCTAGTCTACAGTTGCTCCAAAACACTCATTGACCCTCCAGCAATGACCAAATGACCAACATCAACAATTTTGCTGGAAGCTTTTATTGATTCCTTGTCCAAGGAGACTTCAAGGGAAAGTATCTAAAGCCCTGTACACACGATCGGTTTGTCTGATGGAAAAAGACAAATGGACCGTTTTCATCGGACAAACCAATCGTGTGTGGGCCCCATCTGTCTTTTTTCCATTGGTGTAAAAAAAAAAAGAATATGTTTTAAAATTTTCCTATGGATAAAAAAACGATAGGAAATTCCGATCGTCTGTGTGGAAAAATCCAGGCATGCTCAGAATCAAGTCGACGCATGCTCGGAAGCATTGAACTTCATTTTTTTGGGCTCATCGTAGTGTTTTACGTCACTGCGTTTTGAGAAGGTCGGAATTTAGTCTGATAGTGTATAGGCAAGACTGATGAAAGTCAGATTCATCGGATATCCGACGATTAAATCCATCGGATTTGATTCCATCAGATATCTGATCGTGTGTACAGGGCTTTAGAGAATATGGGATACCCTAAAACAGAGATAAATATTCCCTTCATATAAAAATACTTCAGCCCCTCTCGAGGGGTAGTAGTGGCAATCTTCTGTGGTATGCCACAGAGGATAGATTCAGGAAGGATAGAGGAAGGGAAGGAAGGAAAGTTTCAGGAAGGATAGAGGAAGGGAAGGAAGGAATGTTTCAAGAAGGATAGAGGAAGGGAAGGAAGGAATGTTTCAAGAAGGATAGAGGAAGGGAAGGAAGGAATGTTTCAGGAAGGATAGAGGAAGTGAAGGAAGAAATGTTTCAGGAAGGATAGAGGAAGTGAAGGAAGAAATGTTTCAGGAAGGATAGTGGAAAGGAAAGAGGGAATGTTTCAGGACGTATAGAGGAAGGTAAGGAAGGAATGTTTCAGGGAGGATAGAGGAAAAGAAGGAAGGAACGTTTCAAGAAGGAACATTTTGGGAAGGATAGAGGAAGTAAAGGAAGGGATTTTTCAAGAAGGATAGAGGAAGGGAAGGAAGGAATGTTTCAGGGAGGATCAAGGAAGGGAAGGAAGGAATATTTGAGTAAAAACAGAGGAAAGGAAGGAAGGAATGTTTCATGAAGAATAGTGAAAGAGAGTAAGGAATGTTTCAGGTATGATTGAGGAAGAGAAGGACCTTATGTTTAAGAAGGAAGGATAGAGGAAGGGAAGGAAGCAATGTTTCAGGAAGGATAGTGGAAAGGAAAGAGGGAAGGTTTCAGGAAGTATAGAGTAAGGAATGTTTAAGGAAGGATAGAGGAAAAGAAGGAAGGAAAGTTTCAAGAAGGAACATTTCGGGAAGTATAGAGAAAGTGAAGGAAGGAATTTTTCCAGAAGGATAGTGGCAGGGAAAAAAGAAGGGTTTCAGAAAGAATAGAGGAAGGGAAATAAAGAATGTTTCAGGAAGTATAGAGGAAACAAAGGAAGGAATGTGTCAGGCAGGATAGAGGAAGGGAAGGAAGCAATGTTTCAGGAACGATAGAGAAAGAGAAGAAAGGAATATTTCAGAAAGGAAAGTTTTGGGAGGGATATAGGAAGTGAAGGAAGGAATGTTTTGGGAAGGATAGAGGAAGTGAAGGAAGGAATGTTTCAAGAAGGATAGAGGAAGGGAAGGAAGGAATGTTTCAGGAAGGATAGAGGAAGGGAAGGAAGGAATGTTTCAAGAAGGATAGAGGAAGGGAAGGGAGGAATGTTTCAGGAAGGATAGAGGAAGTGAAGGAAGAAATGTTTCAGGAAGGATAGAGGAAGTGAAGGAAGAAATGTTTCAGGAAGGATAGAGGAAGTGAAGGAAGAAATGTTTCAGGAAGGATAGTGGAAAGGAAAGAGGGAATGTTTCAGGACGTATAGAGGAAGGTAAGGAAGGAATGTTTCAGGAAGGATAGAGGAAAAGAAGGAAGGAACGTTTCAAGAAGGAACATTTCGGGATGGATAGAGGAAGTGAAGGAAGGAATTTTTCAAGAAGGATAGAGGAAGGGAAGGAAGGAATGTTTCAGGGAGGATCAAGGAAGGGAAGGAAGGAATATTTCAGTAAAAACAGAGGAAAGGAAGGAAGGAATGTTTCATGAAGAATAGTGAAAGAGAGTAAGGAATGTTTCAGGTATGATTGAGGAAGAGAAGGACCTTATGTTTAAGGAAGGATAGAGGAAGGGAAGGAAGCAATGTTTCAGGAAGAATAGTGGAAAGGAAAGAGGGAAGGTTTCAGGAAGTATAGAGGAAGGAATGTTTAAGGAAGGATAGAGGAAAAGAAGGAAGGAAAGTTTCAAGAAGGAACATTTCGGGAAGGATAGAGGAAGAGAAGGAAGGAATTTTTCCAGAAGGATAGTGGCAGGGAAAAAAGAAGGGTTTCAGAAAGAATAGAGGAAGGGAAATAAAGAATGTTTCAGGAAGTATAGAGGAAAGGAAGGAAGTAATGTGTCAGGTAGGATAGAGGAGGCGAAGGAAGGAATGTTTCAGGAACGATAGAGAAAGAGAAGGAAGGAATATTTCAGAAAGAAAAGTTTTGGGAAGGATAGAGGAAGTGAAGGAAGGAATGTTTTGGGAAGGATAGGGGAAGGTAAGGAAGGAATGTTTCGGGAAGGATAGAAGAAGGGAAGGAAGAAATGTTTCGGGAAGGATAGAGGAAGGGAAGGAAGGAATGTTTCGGGAAGGATAGAGGAAGGGAAGGAAGGAATGTTTCAGGAAGGATAGCAGAAGGGAAGGAATATTTCAGAAAGGAACGTTTTGGGAAGGATAGAGGAAGTGAAGGAAGGAATGTTTTGGGAAGGATAGAGGAAGGGAAGGAAGGAATGTTTCGGGAAGGATAGAGGAAGGGAAGGAAGGAATGTTTCGGGAAGGATAGAGGAAGGGAAGGAAGGAATGTTTCAGGAAGGATAGCAGAAGGGAAGGAATATTTCAGAAAGGAACGTTTTGGGAAGGATAGAGGAAGTGAAGGAAGGAATGTTTTGGGAAGGATAGAGGAAGGGAAGGAAGGAATGTTTCGGGAAGGATAGAGGAAGGGAAGGAAGGAATGTTTCGGGAAGAATAGAGGAAGGGAAGGAAGGAATGTTTCAGGAAGGATAGCAGAAGGGAAGGAATGACTATTTCAGGAAAGATAGAGGAAAGGAAGGAAGGAATGTTTCAGGAATTATAGAAGAAAGAAAGGAAGTAATGTTTCAAGAAGGATCGAGGAAGCGAAAAAATAAATGGTTTAGGAAGGATAGAGGAAGAGCAGGTAGGAATGATTCAGGAAAGATAGAGGAATGGAAAAAGGGAATGTTTCAGGAAGGATAAAGGAAGGGAAGGAAGGAATGTTTTAATTAATGAAGGATTTATGAAGGATAGGCAGTAGAAACCTTATTTGTTTTGATACATTTTATTGTGGTATGTGTACATTTCATCCCTATACTGTCTCTATGTGTCTCTATATTAATGCCATAATCTCCTCTTACTTGTACAGTAACCCCCCATTTTCCCACTGTATGTGACCTATAAATTAACCCCTTTACCTCCTCCTCCCCCTGTGTATGACCTGTACATTACCAAGCTCCATGTGGGTAAAGTGTTGCCATGATGGAGTAATGATGGAGTAATTATCACTCAAAGTATCACTGCACTGAAAACTGGAAAATGGCCTGGTAATGAAGGGGTTTATACAGCCTGGTACTCGAGTGGTTAACACGGATGTAAATCACATTTCTTGATGCCTTATGTACAGATGACCACTGGATGGAGCATTTACAAATCTGTTAATGAAAAGCAATATGGGACTGCAAGCACATAACTCGGAGCATTGACTTGCTGTACACTATAGTTTTCCTTTAATGATATTGTCCTCGTAATTGTTTAATGGCTGCCATAAAACCCAAGTCCAGAAAAACAAACAAGTCAGTCGCCTTTTCAATCTGACTTTCTTATTCTCTGGCGGAGGATATCTCATCGATCTTCCAATGACTCATCCTGTTTTCTTCTCTTTTTTTCCCAACTTTTTCTTAGAACTTGGAATAATTGCCAGAACTGCAGTTAATAACGCGCTCCTTGTGCTGCTTTATCACAGTTCGGAATAATGTGAGCACCTCTTGAAATGAAGCTCCGGGAACGATGCAGGAATAATTGAGCGAATCTGTATACATTTATTCAGTCCTTTTGGGGATTGGGGATAACAGGACCGAGCTTAAGAAAAGCCAGGCATATTTTTTTTAGCATTAACTAGCCGAGTGATATTTGACTGTGATTAGTGAGCGTATGACAATAGGCTTTTCTGATCCCCTTCTGTGTTCATGAAAACGTAAACCGAGGTTCTCCGCTCACGGGGGTTTGCGGCTAAAGGGCAATGGCAGGCAAACAGCTAAACACACAGATAAAAAAAATAAGAGGGACTTATTCACTGGAAACTGATACAGATGTTCACGTGGCTTCCCCAGCGTAAAATCGACAGTCTTTACCACCGAGATTTCAGCGCTGCGATCTCGCCACGTGCAGCGTGTACTGTAGCTTTTTTGGGCTGGTGGTGTAAGTTATGGATGCAGTAAGTATGCTGCTGTGGGGGTTAATTTAGTGTAAGGGGTTAAGTTAGGTGAGTATTATATTGCTCATACGTGATTTAAAGTGGAGTTCCACCCATTTATTTATGTTTGTCTGTGCTGCATGCCCTAATCTCATAGTGTTCAGAATGGACAATTTTTATTTATTTTGTTGCTTGTAAATACCTTTATTTTGTAGTCCTTCATTACTTCCTCCCCCTTATTAGCCTAGGCTATTAAGTCACAAGGCTATTTGCAAGGGTTTCTGGGATAGGCACCATGTTTCCCAGTAGTCCTTGCAAACCTGACTGAAACCTAGTGTGCAGCACTGAGCATGTGCGAGATATGCAAAGCTAAAATCCAGGAAGTCATACAGTCTGGCTTCATGATGCCCACACTTAAGATGGCCACAGTCTATTTCTGAATGAATGAATGACTTGTATAGCGCAATGCATGCGAACTGAATCACCTATTTCTAGATTATAAACTAAATGCTGTAACAACCTAACAAAACGGACCTTAGTTTATAGACTTACTTTACTAGAATACATTAAGAAGGAACTAGAAAGGAATTAGGAACTCCCCTTTAAGTTTGAACCTCTTGGTATAAACAATAAAGAAATAGTAGTACCATCATCCTAAAAGTCAATTAGAATAGAGTTTTGAACTAAGAGGACCCAAGGACCCAAAGGACCAAGAGAATGGGGGGCAAGAGGACTATAGCGGTACTGTAGAGAAAGGTAGACTCAGAAAGTAATAAAGATTAAAAGATATATATCAATTTATTAACATGGTATAAAAAGGTAAAAAGGGCCAACATTCCCATAAACACACTCCTAAACCTTGTGGACAGCTTTCCCAAAAAAGTTGAAGCTGTTATAGCTGCAAATATTGAACCCTACGGACTAAGACTGGGATGTTCATGTACGTGTAAAGGCAAGTGTCCCAATACTTTTGGTAATATAGTGTGTGTGTGTGTGTATATATATATATATATATATATATATATATATATATATATAAAACCGGGATGGGAAACTTAGTTAAAGCGGAGGTTCACCCAAATAACATTTATATCAGAACAACTTTTTTATACTTCTAACTACTATGTACAGTCCCCTTTTTCTTTTTTTACGCTGTACATACCGTAAAATCTATATTCGCAAACTGGCTTCCAGGTACGGGAGTAGGTGTTTCTATGCTGAGGGGGAATGTCCTCTGGGAGGTCGCCCAGATGATTGACGTTGTTTCAGAAAAAGTTCCCCCCGGCGGATAAGGTCCTGCCCTCCGTATTGCGTAGGCACGTCACGAGTCACGGCATTTCCGAAAGAAGCCAAACATGCAGAGCTGCGAGTCGGCTCTATACGGTGCCTGCGCACCGACTAGGAGCCGTGTAGAGCTGACTACGCAGGCGCCGTATAGAGTTTCTTCATGTTCGGCTTCTTTGGAAACGCCGTGACTCTTGACGCGCCTACGCAATACGGGGGGTGGGGCCTTTTCCGTCGGGGGGAACTTTTTCTGAAATAACTTCAATCATCTTGACGACCTCCCAGAGGACTTACCTCCTCAGCATAGAAACGCCTACTCCCGCGGGGAGAAGTACCCGGAAGCCGGTTTGCGAAACGACGTCAATCATCTGGGTGACCTCCCAGAGGACATTCCTCCTCAGCATAGAAACGCCTACTCCCGGGGGGAGATGTACCCGGAAGCCAGTTTGCGAATATAGATTTTACGGTATGTACAGTGTAAAAAAAAATAAAAATGCGGACTGTACATGTTAGAAGTATAAAGAAGTTGGTCTGATATAGATGTTATTTGGGTGAACCTCCGCTTTAACTGCCAGGGGGTAGAGAATAATAATAATAAATAAAAAGAGAGAACAATGAAATGTAATATTGATAAATAATATAATTAAATAATAATAATAATAATAATAATAATAATTAAAAAAAATATTAATAAATGATAAGAGAGGAAAAAAATCATAAAAGTAAACAATAATAATAATAATAATAATAGATAATGAGAGGAAAAGAACAATGAAATGTAATAATAATAAATAATACAATTAAACAATAATAATAATAATACAGAATAATAACAGAGGAAGGGAACAATAAAATGTCGGAGTGAAGAAGAAGATAAGAGAAAAAAGGGGAAAAAGAAGGACGGGGGGAGTTGTTGCAGGTGGCTATTGCTCATGGGAAAATATCACCGCCAGGGCTGGGACAAAAATAAAGCTTTTACATGTATCAGTGGAACCTTGGATTGTGAGTAACACGGTTAACGAAAATTTTCGCAATACAAGTAATTTTTATTTTTAAATCCATGACTTGGTTTGCGAGTGTTGTCTTGCAAAACGAGTAGGATTCAAGCCTCTGCGGTGTGCCATTTGGAAATACGGCATCGGTGCCGTTTGGAAATAGTCGGAAACACATTTGGAAATACTCTGTTCCTGAGTGTTTCTGAACCTTTCTGAGGGATTTCAAATGCAGCCGAACATTCTCGGAGTATTTTTGAGTATTTCTGGTGCCCCCCCACCTCTGGCCATATGCGGTATTGCATGCCATAGAAGTCAATGTGGAACTTATTATTTTAGTTTCCATTGACTTCTATGGGGAAACTCGCTTTGATATGTGAGTGCTTTGGATTACAAGCATTCTCCTGGAACAGATTATACTCGTAATCCGAGGTTTCACTGTATCTGTATCCCAGAAGCAGGATCTGGTAGTGTTTTCTCACTGTGTACTTCCCAAATATTCCTGCTCCACAATGCACTTCTACACAGGAAAAAGCAATGAATGTCTGCTCCAGACAATGCCTCTAGTAACTTTAGTACATAATTATATTTGTCAATGCATGTTATATTATTTACAGATTTTTTATTCAGTTGGTCATTCCAGCTCCAGCATGTACAATTATGTAAATCAAACGGCGAGCACTTATAACATCTCTAGTATAAAGCTTGGCTGTACCCTATGATCCATTCTCTGAAAACCACTCAAAAAATAAAGGAACACTTCTTTTTTTTTTAAGGATAAGTGCACCTTTATACCCAAATTACACTTTATCTCCCATGCAAAAATAAAATAAAAATTGAAGCGTACTTTTAGCCTTTTGTCAAGCTTTTTATTTTCCAAACATAATAAGGGTTTTCTGATTGCCCATCCTGTAGATTCTACGCTTAATGACCGTACTTCTATAGCAAGGGAAATAAGACATTAGACATTAAACACAACAAAACAAATGTAAATGATTAAATTGTTCTGAGATTTATTTCAGCCATTAAAAAAAAAGTCTTTAACAAACATACAAAATTATTGGTTAACCACTTGCCGACCAGCCGTCGGAGACAGGTCGGCTCGGCTGCGCAAAATCACGTAATATTATGTGATTTCGCATTTCAGCCACTAGGGGCGCGGGTGCGATCACTGCCGGCATCGGCGATTGAGAGCGAGAAGCGTGTGTAAATACACAGCTCCGGATCCTGTCAGGGGGAGAAATGACCAGTCGTCTGTTCATACAATGTATGAACAGCAATCTGTCATTTCCCCATGTCAGTCCCACCCCCCCCTTCAGTTAGAACACACCCAGGGAACATAATTAACCCCTTCCTTGTCCATAGTGTTAACCCCTTCCCTGCCAGTGATATTTTTACAGTAATTAATGAATGAATGAAAACTTATATAGCGCAGCACATGCAAACTAAATCGCCTCTGGGCGCTTGTTGTTCCTGTCTCCTTTGATATCAAAAGAGATGAGTCTTGACCTTTTTCCTAAATGCTAGGTGGTTCTCCTCCAACCGAATGCTGGTTGGTAAAGCGTTCCATAGTCTGGGACCTTGGACCGCAAATCTTGTTTCTCCTTTGGACTTGTAGTTGGCTTTCAGTATCTGGAGTAGATTTTGATTGGAGGATCGCAGAACGCGATTGGGATTATGAGCTTTTATTTTTTCACAGAGTGCTTTAAAAGTGATTCTGTCTTTTACTGGTAACCATTTTTATAGCACTGATCGCTATTAAAATGGCAATGGTTTCAAAAGTGTCCAAAGTTTCCGCCATAATGTCGCAGTACCCATAAAAATCGCTGATCGCCGCCATTACTAGTAAAAAAAAAAAAATATATTTATAAAAATGCCATAAAACTATCCCCTATTTTGTAGACGCTATAACTTTTGCGCAAACTAATCAATAAACGCTTATTACAATTTTTTTTTAATGTTTTTGATTGAAAAAATTTAGAAGAATACATATCGGCCTAAATAGAGGATTTATATATATATATATATATATATATAAATATATATATTATTATTATTTTTGGGGGGGGGGATATTTATTACAGCAAAAAGTTAAAAAATTTCATTTTTTTTTCAAAATTGTCACTCTATTTTTGTTTATAGCGCAAAAAATAAAAACCGCAGAGGTGATCAAATACCACCAAAAGAAAGCTCTATTTGTGGTGAAAAAAAGGACGCCAATTTTGTTTGGGAGCCACGTTGCACGACCGCGCAATTGTCAGTTAAAGCGACTCAGTGCCGAATCGCAAAAAGTGGCCCGGTCATTGACCAGCAAAATGGTCCGGGGCTGAAGTGGTTAAAGAGACCTTGTCACCAAAAGAAAAACACGTTTTTTTTAATAACGTATTTTCAGTGTTGATAATGCATTCCCTAGCACAGTCACCTCCCTTTTTGCTTGTCATAGCCCTCTACATCTCTGGCTGTTTCTAATTACTGTCTGTGCTGACTAGGGTTGCCACCTGTCCAAGATTCACCCGGACATTTCGAGTTTTGAATCATGTGTCTGGGTTTTAGTCTGTTTGAAACCCGGACACAATGTTCAGACAGGAATGTGGCTCAGAAAAGGGTAGGAGGTGAATGGGGCACTATGCATGCCACATTACTATTCTTTTTGGAGCTCCCAAAGGTGTCCCAGGTCTGTTACAATCCTATGATGTATGCTAAAAAAAAAAAAAATTGCTGTACACCACTAAAGTGTTCGGGTTTGGCTTAAAGAAAAAGTGGCAACCCTAGTGCTGACCCACCCCTCACCTACTTACATAACCTTCTTTGTAACTGTGGCAAGAGCAGCGAAGGTGATTGGACAGAGCTGATCACATGGTAAAAAGCATAGGCTCTTTACCTAGTCCGAATCAAACCCCACACCACCGATCGGCGTGCTGCATGCCCATGGCGGTGCGCACAAGTGGGATGTTCTGAAGGATGTCATATGACGTCCAATCAGAACAATGAAACCCCATGATTTTTCTATAAACAAGGCGTGTTGTGGTTAATTGCGCCTAAGCCATACACTGAAAAATTTACATTTGTCTGGAATTCCTCCTGAAAAATAACAATTAACGTCCTGATATGTGAGTGTGCCTAGGCACTCTTCTAATCACATGAGATTTGGTGATGTCACCATTTAGCTGACCACTGTTCTCCTTGCTGGAAGCTCTGACGTGGGGAAGTAAAGCCATGCCTCTACCAAGATGGCCACTTCCATATACAGATACAGTGCAGACAAAAGCATGGTAAGTCAGTAATGGGGAAATATTAGCCACAGAAAGGCCACACACAACTAGCAGGGCCGATCCGAGGGTCACAGGCGCCTGGGTGCAGAAATATTTTGTCATTTTACTAACTTCTCCCCTTTACAAATGTTTCTATGGCAATGTTTTAACCACAGAGATGCTCCCAAACAAAGTCTTCATTACCCTGGGATCCTCCCATGATCTCTTAACAATAAACAAAATACAGGAAGAGAAGCAAAGTACTTTATTGGGACCTGAAGGGGGGCCTCTGTGATGGACACAGAGAGGGCTTCTGTTAGATGTTCGGCGCCCCCACCTCTGCAGGCGCCTGGGTGCAATGCACCCTGTGCACCCTGCCTAGGATCGGCCCTGACAACTTGTCCTTTAACTTCTGGCTTGTTTTTTTTTTTTGTACAGTATCCATAGTTCAATTCCTCCTGAAGCAGTTAGGCATTGTAGTGCCTAGGCTACATGTGGGTTATACAGCGCACACAGCCATTGCAGATGTTAGTGACTTTATTGTTAAAAATACCTTATTTACAGAGCAGCTTGGCGCTTCCGTGACCTGCTCCGAGTACTGCAGAGAGAGGGCCCACTAACGTCAGCTGGGAGGAGACGAGAAGATCTCCGGCAGCTCACGTGAGCTCCCAGCGGTGCTGTAAATAAGGTATTTTACACAATAAAGTTACAAAAAGAGGCAAACTGCACATTATAGAATCTTTTTTACAAAAACGGATTACATGTTTTTACAACGACTTTAACTATGGCTTATCTTCGGGGTAGGACTTAGATTGCAGCCATCCCGAAAATAATGCTAGGTCTTATTTTCGGGGTAGGGCTTATTTATGGGGAAACAGGGTAGCTTGTTTCGACCAGCTTGGACCAGAAAAAAACTAATTAATATTTACTAACAGCTGGGAATACTTTAACATGAATTTACCATCCCTGTAACCACTTGTCCTGGCCCCTATTCTAAAATGATGCCTGGGCTCAGCAGCTCCTGTGGGTACTCAGCACCGCTATCGCTGAAACCGCTGGTGGACAGTGACACTCAGGACCCAATGCTAAACCCTGGAGCTGAAACAATTAGCTCCTAGGCATCCAATTTTGCTACACAGCCCTCCTTAGGATGTGCAGAGGCGGCTCTAGGCTTTGTGAGGCCTTAGGCAAAACTTAGACATGAGGC
Organism: Rana kukunoris; assembly: GCA_029574335.1. NCBI lineage: Eukaryota > Metazoa > Chordata > Amphibia > Anura > Ranidae > Rana > Rana kukunoris. The sequence goes on from CM056049.1 coordinate 702,245,597, forward strand.
CCCACTCACGCCCATAATGGGAAAAATAATTCAAGCCAGAGAAATGGCTGCAGAAAATGCACGGATCTAGCACACAGGTGATCAGCACCACTTCCAGGGCACCCACCTCACCCATCAGACATATTCAGCCAATCCAAGAGGGGGGAGAGAGGGGAAGGTGAGAAAGAGGGGTAATAGAGAGATCCGTCGCGCCGACATTAGTATTGATCACAGGCAAATTAGGCGACCGTGAGGCCCCTGTGAGTGCAAGGCCTTAGGCGACCGTCCAATTTGCCTAATTAGAGAGCCGCCTTTGAGGATTTGACATTATGAGGGATTGATGTTATGAGAGACATCATGGTACTTCTTAGTGTAATGCCACGTACACACGGTCGTTTTTTGCGATGAAAAAAAACGTAGTTTTTTAAAACGTCATTTAAATTGATCGTGTGTGGGCAAAACGTTGTTTTTTGTCTTAAAAAAACGACCAAAAAAAAATTCCAACATGCTTGAATTTTTTGTGTCGTTTTTCGAAACGTCGTTTTTTGTTTCACAAAAAGTCACCGTGTGTAGCAAAAACGTCGTTTAAAACAACGTTTTCCAACCCGTGCATGCCCAGAAGCTAGTTATGAAGCGAGCTTCAATGGAAAAGTGTGGTGAACGTAACCTCGCTTTTTGTGAAAAAACGATGGTGTGTATGCAACATCGTCTTTGAAAAGTGACGTTTTTAAAACGTCGTTTTTTACTTCACAGAAAATTTCGTTTTTTTCATCACAAAAAATGATCGTGTGTACGCGGCATAAGGGTTTGGGCGGAGCAGCGGTAGCTTAGTCCAGCCTTTCTCCACAGCAAAAGATCACTATCAGGGGTGATCTGTTGCTGCACAGCTGCATAGCGGGGTTAGGATCTGGTCTGCAAAAGCATCAAACATTAGCAAACGCAATGTCTGCCAGATTTTTAGCGATCATAAACCCATGAAACAAGTTGCCGATGTCATTTGTGCCCTTTGTCAACCCAACTGATTCTTATTCCAATGTTATGCTAACAAATTACACAAACTGTTTTTTTCCCCTGTGTGTGTTGCAATGTAGCATTGAAAGGGAAATAAAACACTCCTAAAGTAAAACGCCTACATTCACTTTGAGTTTTACTATTCTGCCCCATTAAATAAAAGTCGCACGAATGTGATATTTCAATCTGCAGACCTTGTTGATTACATCTAACAGTAAATATATGGCAGCGTATAAATTATGTAAATGCTGCATGGGGAAAAATTACAAGAAAATGCATTTAATTTTTTATTTGTTCCCTTCAAAAAAGTTAAAGCACTATAAGTCCTAAAAAGTATGATGTATAATACGTTAGGGTGGACTATAAAACGTAAAGGATGTAAATGATGTGTGGAACCCTTGCCTGAACAGAAACAAACTCTCTGGGGCCTTAGGGGATTTAGAAAGGAAACTATATGAAGAGAGCAGGGAGATAAGCCCTGTACACCCGGTCGGGATTCCCGATGGGTCAAGATCCGTCGGAAATCCAGACGGGAAAATCGAGAACCTGCTCTCCCGTACAAACAAGCAGGTTTTCCGATAGGACAACTCCGATGAGAGCTTTCGACCGAGAATCCCGGCCGTGTGTATGCTCCATCTGAGTTTTTGCGACGGGAAAACTGCCAAAAACGGTTGGTTTTCTCGTACACACGGCTAGGTTTTCCAGTGAGAAAAAGGCCACCAGAAATCCCGGCGGGAAAAAAAGAGTACAGGTTTTTTTTTTTGTTTGTTTAGTGGTTTTTGGTCAGTTTTTATGTCTGAAAAACTGCGAGGAGCATACACTGGGCTGGGATTCACTGCCAAAAGCTCTCCTTGCAGTTTTCCCGTCGGGAAACTCAGTTGTGTGTATGGGGCTATAGGCACAGGCTAAAATGCACCTTGCATACTATGAGCAATATAGTCAGAGTCCATGGGAAAGTGTCCATAAAATTAGTAAGAGCTCATGAGAATAGTCCATGCAAGTAGTGATGTGTAGCATCAGCAAGTTAGTAGATTCTATAGTGCAGGCATGTCCAAAGTCCGGCCCGGGGGCCAAATGCGGCCCCCCTGTTGATTTAATATGGCCCTCCTGGGGATTTGGATATATATAGTTTGTGGCCCCACAGGGCCACAAAAGATATATACTGTATCTATTGGCGCTGCCTTGGAGGGGACAGGGAGGGGGCAGGATGAGCGGCCTCAGATTACATGAAGAGAATCTCCTGTTTACTCAGCAGCGTCTCTATTGGAAGTCCCGTCTCCTGGGATGCCATTGAACGACTGTTCTGTTTATCATAGGAGGCGGGACTTTGTATTAAAGAGGCCACAGAGTAAACAAGAGATTCTCCTGTTTCTTATCTGTCAGCACTCGTCCCGCCCCTCCCTCTGCCCTCCAAGGCTGCAGATGGGCATCGTTCAGGCTGCACTGATGGCAATGGTAAGGCTGCATTCATGGCACATGTGAGGTTGCAATGGTAAGGCTGCATTGGTTGCAATGGTAAGCCCGTGCTTGTTATAAGCCGATAAATACGGTATATCCAAATAACACGTCCAAGCTCATCCTTAGTCCTCAGCAGCGCTCTAGGATTCGTTGGGGCCGCAAAAGAAATATATACAATATATCCAAATAACACACCCAAGCTCATCTATTGACCACACACAGCCACAAAGGCAAGATAATTCTTGTTGGGCAGTGTAGTAGTGCTCAGACGAACACACTTAGACCAAATTTTGATGGTTCGAAGAATGTCAGGCAAAATAGTCGGCCCTCACACATGTTCACTTAATCAAATCTGGCCCTCTTTGAAAAAAGTTTGGACACCCGTGCTATAGAGAGATGTTTAAGCGCTAGGGCAAGATATTTCACAGGAGTAGAAGTAGGCTCTATGTAGACAAGCAGGGGAGAAAAGAGAGAAAAGCGTCTCTGAGGCCTCGTACACACAACCGTTTTCCTTGACAGAATCCATCAAGAAAATTGCTGGCAGAGCTTTTTTGCCGAGGAAAACGGTCATGTGTATGTTTTTCGTTGAGAAAACAGTTGTGGATCTTGATGAAAAAAAAAGAGAACAAGTTCTCTCTTTTCTCGTCGGGAGTCTCAATTTCCTCATCGTGTTCCTCGTCGGGCTGGTTTTGTGTGTATGCTTAGAAACCCGCGTATGCTCAGAATAAAGTATGAGACGGGAGCGCACCTTCAGTAAAAGTAGCGTTTGTAATGGAGATAGCACATTCGTCGCGCTGTAACAGACTGAAAAGTGCGAATCGTCTCTTACCAAACTTTTACTTAACACGCAGTAACATGAGATTAGCAAAAGTAGCCCCAAGGGTTGTGCCAGTGGAATAGAACTTCCCCCTTATAGTGCCGTCGTACGTGTTGTACGTCACCGCGTTTGAAAACGACGAGATTTTGTCGTGACAGTGTGTATGCAAAGAAAGCTTGACAAGATTCTCGACAAGAGCCTGACAAGGAACTCAGCGAGGAAAACAATGTTTCTTTTACGACGAGATTCTCGGTCGTGTGTACAAGGCCTCAGTGAAGACATCATAGGTACTTATTGTTAAATAAAACACAAGGGGCAACTCACATTTGGTGCAATAAAAATAGGCTTGTCATAAAAGTAAATCCAGGATGACATACTGGATGTCCAGTATGAGGGGCCACTAGGGTCTGCTGCCACATCGAAGAAGTCTCCAGGGAGAAGCCAAGAGGCTAGGCTATGGTGGTGATGTAGTACGGCATGGACTGCGGCACTGGCGTGACGTCACCAATATTAGGCTAGCTTGATGAAGGAGTGTGCATGCCCAGGACTGGTGTTCTGTCAATTTCTCCAGCCCATCAGAAACTCCAATCACATCACTTATGCCGCGTACACACGATTACTTTTTGTGATGTAAAAAACGTTGTTTTATCTCATGAAACAAAACGACGTTTTTCAAACTTCATTTTAAAAAACGATGTTGCATACACACCATCGTTTTCTGAAAATGCTCTTGCAAAGCGCGGTTACGTAAGACACTTTCGACGGCACTCTGTTCTATTGAACCTCCCATCTCATAACTTGCTTCTGGGCATGCGCGGGTTTAAAAACGTCGTTTTAAACGTCGTTTTGCCCACACACGATCATTTTTTGTGAAACAAAAGACGATATTCTGAAAAACGACATAAAAAATGTTCAAATTTTTTTTTCGTCGTTTTTTTGAAGACATAAAACGACTTTTTGCTCACACACGGTCATTTTAAATTACGTTTTTTAAAACGTTGTTTTGTTTCATCACAAAAAACGACCGCATGTACGCGGCATTAGAGTTTTTTTAAACCCTTAGTAATTGGAGATTTTGATGAAATTGGTGGTTGACACAACATTGACAAGCCAAATAGAAAGATTAGGAAGAATAGGAAGATTGAGCTGTTTTAACAGCACATTGGCTAACAAGGACAAAGTTGTCGCTGCCTCGGAGGCAGCCATTTTGTTGGTGATCCTAGCCCTATATACCTGCCTCCCCAATATTGCTGGCATCAAAACTGTAGTTTGCAAGCCAGGTGGGGCCCTTTGCTTGCCTTTACCCAGCCCTTGGGACACTATTCCTCCCAGTGATGTGAGGACCTAATCCTCCCACTGACACCAACAATGAGGCACCACTCCTTCCACTGAAACCAACAGTAGGGTGCATTTTCTTCCACTGACACTAATGGTGTGACAGTATGCCTTCTACTTACAACAAGGATAGGGCACCATTCCTCATACTAAACCACATTATGATGCAGTATCCCTCCTCCTACTGACCCCAGGCACTATGTATTTTTTTTTATTTTACTTCCATTATTCACTTACTTATACACCGACAAAACGAATAGAGTCCAGTACAGGAAGATTGAGCTGTTTTAACAGCACATCGGTTAACAAGGACAAAGTTGTCGCCGCCTCGAAGGCGGCCATTTTGTTGGTGATCCTAGCCCTATATAACTGCATCCCCTACATTGTTGGCATCAAAACTGTAGTTTGCAAGCCAGATGGGGTCTTTTGCTTGCCCTACCCAGCCCTTGGGCCACTATTCCTCCCACTGATGTGAGGCCCCAATCCTCCCACTAACACCAAAAATGCGGCACCACTCCTTCCACTAACACCAACCGTGGGGCATATTTTTTACATTGACATTAGGGATGGTGGGACACTATGCCTTTGACTAACGCCAATGATGGGGCACCATTCCTACCATTAAACCAATTATGTATTTTTTTTTTTCTACTCCCATTGCCCGCTGAGCCCATGGCATTGTTTACTCTACTGACATCAGGACATTTTCCACTCCCACTGGCCACTATCTGCTTCCTTCCATAATAATAAAAAAAAAATTGCCAATCCAATGCTAATGGAATGCTAGCTCTCCTTAGGAGTTCTGAAACCCAATGATCTCTACTTTACTAATCTTAGTCTCACTAAAGACAGATACACTTGACTACCTCTCAGAGCTTTCTATTGACATATAAAGGTAGCCACATCGCTCTAGTCTACGGGACCAATAGAGAGGGTGGGTGAGGCAACTGGGCTAAAAACTTTACGATTCTACAAACTCGGCACACATTAACTTTCATACTTACATCTAAAATGCAGCTAAATCTGTACTACTGGAGGCTTTTGAAAGCACACAAAGAGCCTTCAATCAAAAAACAGGTACTTTCAAAAGAAAGCATAATTAATGTAGAGGAAGATACTGGAAGATAAATGGAGATCACAAAACTAAACATTTGGACTCCCTGGTTTGAATTAAGAAAAAAGCCCTTATTTTCTCCAATTATTCAATAATGACTAAATTAATTCAATCTATTCAGTGCATGAAAATGTAATTAAGATTGATATAATTACCTTTATTCAGAACTTTGTCATTAGATTGAAGAGATCTGAGTTTTTTCAAGAATAGTTATGATCATTGTAACCTGTATCCAAAGCATACATTTATTATGTGTACAATGATCCCTTTGTTAATCATTCCTCACATTTTTGCTATTTAATGCCCCTTGAAAGATTGATAATATACACTATATTACCAAAAGTTTTGGGACACTTGCCTTTACATGCACATGCCTTGCTAAAGAAGCTGGGGATAAAAGTGAAGGACTGGCCAAGAATGTTTTCAGACCTAAACCCTATTGAGCATCTGTGGGGAATCCTCAAATGGAAGGTGGAGGAGCGCAAGGTCTCTAACACCCACCAGCTCTGTGATGTCGTCATGGAGGAGTGGAAGAGACTCCAGTGGCAACCTGTGAAGCTCTGGTGAACTCTATGCCCAAGAGAGTTAAGGCAGTGCTGGAAAATAATGGTGGCCATACAAAATATGGACTATTTGGGCCCAATTTGGACATTTTCACTTAGGGGTGTACTCACGTTTGTTGCCAGTGGATTAGACATTAATGGCTGTGTGTTGAGTTATTTTGAGGGGACAGCAAATGGACACTGTTATACAAGCTGTACACTCACTACACAACATTGTAGAAAAGTGTCATTTCTTCAGTGTTGTCACATGAAAAGATAGAAGAAAATATTTAAAAAAAATTCAAGGGTGTACTCACTTTTGTGAGATACTGTACATTACCTATAGGTAAAAGCCATGCATGGAAGTTTACTTCCACTTTAAATGGTATATAGGTTCTCTTTAAAGTGGGTGTAAAGATTTTGTGGATTTTGATCGGATGTTAGTGATCATAGCAGAATTAAGTGTAAGATATGCACAGGAAAAAATGCATGTTGACAAGGGGAGTGTAGAGGTGGGCGGGGAGTCTACTGACATCACGACTCCACCCACCGAGCTCCAGACAACAGACTCGCCCACAGAATCTGCAGTTTTTCAGTTCTCATAACAGACAGAGGGGAGACATTTGATAGGTGAGGATACATGCAGGAGGCATCTATATCCTTATAGATCAGCACTATGGCAGTAGTTTAGAAAGGATGAGAGGGGCTTTACATCCTCTTTAACAACTTAAGGACCCCTCCATGCCGACATACGTCAGCAGAATGGCATGGCTTGGCACAAGCACGTACCTGTACGTGTCTCTTTAAGGCATACCCGTGGGGTCGCTGGTGCCCGCTGGTCCGAAGCTCCATGACAGCGCTCGCGGGACCCGTGGACCCGATCGCCGCCGGTGTCCCGCGATTGGTCACAGGAGCTGAAGAATGGGGTGAGGTGAGTGTAAACTTACCTTCCCTGTTCTTCATTGTGGCAGTGTCAGTGATCGTCTGTTCCCTGATATAGGGAACGACGATCACTGACGTCACACATCCAGCCCCGTCCCCCTACAGTTAGAAACACATATGAGGTCACACTAAATCCCTTCAGTGCCCCCTAGTGGTTAATTCCTAAACTGCAATTGTAATTTTCACAGTAAACAGTGAATTTTTATAGCACTTTTCGCTGTAAAAATGACAATGGTCTCAAAAATGTGTCAACATTGTCCGATGTGTCCACCATAATGTCGCAGTCACGAAACAATTTGCTGATCGCCGCCATCAGTAGTAATAAAAAATAAATATTAATAAACATGCCATAAAACTATTCCCTATTTTGGAAACGCTATAAATTTTGCGCAAACCAATCGATATACGCTTATTGCGATTTTTTTTTACCAAAAGTAGGTATTTTTTTTCAAAATTGGCGCTCCATTTTTGTTTTGTTTATCATAACATGAGGTGATCCAAAGTTCATTGTATATTACCAGGATGTGTTATGTGGGGGAGGGGTGGATTTCTCACTTTTTATACCTCATGTTATGATAAACATAACATAACATATGATAAACATGTCCAAGCTAGATATGTAAATAACCTTAATCCCTTCAGCGCCCCTAGTGGTTAATTCCTAAACTGCAATTGTCATTTTTACAATAAACAGTGAATTTTTATAGCACTTTTCGCTGTGAAAATGACAATGGTCTCAAAAATGTGTAAACATTGTCCTATGTGTCCGCCACAATGTCGCAGTCATAAAATAATTTGCTGATCGCCGCTATCAGTAGTAATAAAAAAAAAAAAATATTAATAAAAATGCCATAAAACTATCCCCTATTTTGTAAAAGCTATCAATTTTGCACAAACCAATCGATAAACGCTTATTGCAATTTTTTTTTTACCAAAAGTAGGTAGAAAAAGACGTATCGGCCTAAACTGAGGATTTTTTTTAATATATGTTTTTGGGGGATATTTATTATAGCAAAAAGTAAAAAATATTTCATTTGTTTTAAAATTGGCGCTCCATTTTTGTTTATAGCGCAAAAAATAAAAACTGGCAGAGGTGATCAAATACCACCAAAAGAAAGCTCTATTTGTGGGGAAAAAAAGGACGCCAATTTTGTTTGGGAGCCACGTCGCACGACCGCGCAATTGTCAGTTAAAGCGAAGCAGTGCCGAATCGCAAAAACTGGCCAGGTCCTTTACCTGCATAATGGTCCGGGTCTTAAGTGGTTAATGGGCCACTGATCCAGACCAATATGCATGATTGTGACTTTGGAATTCTATCAGTAAGAATTAGTAAATGAATGACTAATAACCTCTGGCAGTGGTTATCAATAGCAAAAAAAAAAAATTTCAGCCCTTTCTAAATAGGCCTTGAAGACTGTTCTAGAAAGCCTCGTTGTAAATGTATCATAGAGGGATATGCCGGGCCTCAGCGTATATCTAGCAATAATTGCTCCTGTCATTTTCTGACAGCGTTCCGAAAGAATAAAAACACAGACTGTTCCATGCAGGTGTTTTGACAGTTGAATGGGGTGACATTGTAACTCCGGTGTTATTTGTGCTGGTATCAGTTCCATACATGACAGCTGTGTACATGTCAACTTATTTATCAAGAAACAATAGAGTAGATCTGGTCATAAGGGGAGCCTGGCGGTATGTCAGTGATATGCGGCTTCCAATTTCTTGTGTTTCATGTATAAAAATCCAGCAATCCAATTTACTTTTAAGTACTGGAAATCAAAGTGGTTGTAAAGGCAGGAGGTTTATATCTTAATGCATTCTATGCAATAAGATAAAAAGCCATCTATGTGCAGCAGCCCCCCTAATACTTACCTGAGCCCCATCTTGATCCAGCGATGTTGCGCGAGAGATTCGATTTTCCAGGTCTCTTTTCTCGTTGGCTGAGACAGCATTGAAGCGCCATTGGCTCCTGCCACTGTCAATTAAAGTCAGTGAGCCAATGAGTAGAGAGTGTGGGTGGGGCCAGGCCACGTCTCCGTGTCTGAATAGACACAGGGAGCTGCGGCTTGGCTTGGGTGCCCCCATAGCAAGCTGCTTGCAGTGGGGGCACTCAACAGGAGAGGAGGGCCAGGAGCACCGATGAGGGACCATAGAGGAGGAGGGTCAGGGCGGCTCTGTGCAAAACCACTGGACAGAGCAGGCAAGATGTAACGGAATGACCCGTGACACCCAGAGACTTTTGAGGGATGGGGGATACTCCTGTGCCAGCGTCAGTAAGCACTCTTGGGTCTAGGGTCACCCTGTGCCCCTTTTGGGCATAGGGTGGCTGATAAATCATAATTTGTGTATTGCAGAAGATGGAACAGATTACAGGTGATTTCATGTTGACCCACAACCGGTCAATAAGAATGACTCTTTTAATGCTTAACCCAGGCTGTTGAGATGCTAAGTGAGTCGGGCTTCTGAAAGACCTTTCATTGTGTATAGATGTGTTGTGACTCTAAAGGTCAGACGTCTTTCTTCAGGTGTATTGAATTAGCATGTCAATTATGTTTAGTAAAGGAATGTGTTTTGTGTAACAGGTGAGGGGAGCTGTAGTAATTACCTCCTCTAAGGCCGCGTACACACGACCAGACCGATTTGTTCGGATTTGTCTGCTGGGCTATTTTGGTTTGATCGCTGTACACATGATCAAACCAAAATCCCCGCCGGCAGACAGTGCGGTGACCTGGCGGTGACGTTGACGCCGCCACGTCACCGCACCAGGAAGTAAAACACTTCTGCGCATGCGTCAAATCCATTCGACGCATGCGCGGGCAGATATGTCTGCTGGTTAGCGTACTAACCAGCAGACATGTCGGACGGACGGGTTCCCAGCAGACAGATTTTAAAGCATGCTTTAAAATCTGTCTGCTGGCAAAATCTGTCTGTCCGCCCCTACACACGATGGAATTTGTCTGCTGAAACAGTCTGGCAGACCGTTTCCAGCAGATAGATTCAATCGTGTGTACGCGGCCTAATTGCGGGGACGGGACGTCTGGGGGATGACTAATGATTACCTCAACTGAATGTCATTATCTAAAAGAATGTGATTGAAGTTCATTGTGTGATGTTGGGGGGGTTGAGGAGGTTAATTGTCCCTGTGATTAACTGTGACATGTTTGTAACTGTATAAGAACCAGCAGAGTGTACCATTAAAGCATTCATTCATCTGAAACCAGAGAGAACGGAGCGTGTCTCGTCTTGATTCTGGGGGAATGGATCGGGTCCTGTCGGCTGGTTTGTCGGGGTGTCGGATAAGCTGTCGAGTCTTGGGTTGATGGAAGATCGTAAACGGTGGTGAACGTTACACAAGTATAACATGTTTGCTATTTAAAAAAAATAAAATAAGGCTTTAGTATCACTTAAGGCGGAGGTTTGTCTGATAAATCTTAAAAGCCAGCTGCAGCTGTTGACTTTTATTATATGGACACTTACCTGTCCAGAGCACCCGCGATGTTGGCAGCCAAAGGCAATCAGTCGCTTGGCTCTCGGCTGCTGCCACCGCCATCCTCGGTGAGGGAATCAGGAAGTGAAGCCTTGTGGCTTCACTTCTTGGTTCCCTACTGTGCATGCGCGACTTGCGCTGCGCGTACTCACTGGTCCCTGCTGTCTTCTGGGACTTGTGTGTTTCCCAGATGTCTTCTGGGACCCATGTGTCTCCCAGAAGACAGTGGGGAGGACAGTGTAGGTGCAGGAAGTGGCATAGGTCACAGCGATCACCGCAGTGATCTATGCCAGGAAGTGGAAGCAAATACCTGTATTACACATTTACCTGCTCCCTTCTCCCCCCTAAAAGGTGCCAAATGTGACACTGGAGGGGGGAAGGGTTCTGAAAAGTGGAAGTTCCAATCCTCTTATCTAATTTCAGTGAAATAAAAATGGACAGACAGAAAAATACTAGTCTGTTCTTCCCCCTTGCTGTGAGTGACAGCTCATTTCCTTATCTCATGCACTAGCATGAGAGAGACTTTCCCAGCGTCATCATCCCTCTCTCTTAGTGCCTCACAGCTATTACTACAGCCTGGGAAGAATGAAGGGAAGGATGAAGAGAACAAAGAAGGGATGAATGAAGGGAAGGAAGAAGGGAACAAAGAGGGGAAGAATGAAGGGGAGGAAGAATGAGAGGAAGAAAAAAAGGGAAGGAAGAAGGGAACAAAGAAGGGAAGAATACATTGAAGGAAGAAGGGAATAATTAATAGAAGGAAGAAGGGAAGAAAGAAGGAAGGCAAAGAAGAATGAAAGAAAGGGAAGGAAGAATGAAAGAAAGGGAAGGAAGAATGGAAGAAAGAAAGAAGGGAAGAAAGAGAGAAGGGAGGGAAGAAGGGAAGAAAACGAGAGAGAGAGAAAGAGGGGGTGAAAGAAAGAAAGAAAAAAAGAAAAAGGGGAAGAAAGAAAAACGAGAAGGAAGAATGAAAGAAAGAAAGAAAGAAAACGTGACATATGACAAAGAAAGATAGATATGGGATATATTATTAATAAATGATAGTGAGAGAGGTGATATATAATGGAGAGGGAGAGAGAGATAGAAAGAGAGATCAGATTTGATTAATGATAATTGATAAATAGTATAGAGTGGGAGAAAGGGATGATGGGCAGATGATGGATAGATAGATAGATAGATAGATAGATAGATAGATAGATAGATAGATAGATAGATAGATAGATAGATAGATAGATAGATAGATAGATAGATAGATAGATAGATAGATAGATAGATAGATAGATAGATAGATAGATAGATAGATAGTAGATAGATAGATAGATAGATAGATAGATAGATAGATAGATAGATAGATAGATAGATAGATAGATAGATAGATAGATAGATAGATAGATAGATAGATAGATAGATAGATAGATAGATAGATAGATAGATAGATAGATAGATAGATAGATAGATAGATAGATAGATAGATAGATAGATAGATAGATAGATAGATAGATAGATAGATAGATAGATAGATAGATAGATAGATAGATAGATAGATAGATAGATAGATAGATAGATAGATAGATAGATAGATAGATAAGATAAGATAGATAGATAGATAGATAGATAGATAGATAAGATAAGATAAGATAGATAGAAGATAAGAGAAGATAGATAGATAAGAAAGAAAGATAGATAGATAGATACAGAGATAGATAGACAGACAGACAGACAGACAGACAGACAGATACAGATAGATAGATAGATAGATAGATAGATAGATAGATAGATAGATAGATAGATAGATAGATAGATAGATAGATAGATAGATAGATAGATAGATAGATAGATAGATAAGATAAGATAAGATAAGATAAGATAAGATAAGATAAGAAAAGAAAGAAAGATAGATAGATAGATACAGAGATAGATAGACAGACAGACAGACAGACAGACATACAGATAGATAGATAGCTAGATAGATAGATAGATAGATAGATAGATAGATAGATAGATAGATAGATAGATAGATAGATAGATAGATAGATAGATAGATAGACATGGCGATGTCGGTGCGGAGGGCTTCTCCAGGTACTCCTCGCCGCGTGTCATTCGGCTCGCACTCCAGTAGATGGCAACTCCTGACTTCTCCAGTCTGCAGAGCACAGCCGAGGTAATTTCTTTTTTGCATTCACACCTCTTCAAGATGTCTGCGAGGAATCGTCTGCAAACGTGACTCAGACCTGTTTTTCAGCAAACTGAATGGTGAGCATCTGCTTTGAGGAATAACAATCCAGCAGGAGGTTTTAAAAACTAAAACTTAAAAAGCACACGGAACAACAAAAGCAGCCGAGCCGGAGTTACCCCCAGGATACTTTCATCAAGTAACCCGAGGCAGAGCTAGAACTATATGTTACTATAATTATTTCCCGATTATTACCGCTTACAATTTAAGGTTTATTCTTTCTGCAAACTTCAGCAGGATGAGGGATTGGGAGCTGAGTGCCATTTTCTCTTTACTAGTTTAGGAAAAGCATTAAGAAACTCTGATAAAATGATTTACAATAAGATGATTACTATATTACCAAAAGTATTGGGACACCTACCTTAAAGCCTCGTGCACACGATCAGTACAACCGATGAAGCTGATGGTCTGATGTGCCTACACACCATTGGTTAAATAACCGATCGTGTCAGAACGTGGTGACGTAAAACACAACGACATGCTGAAAAAAATGAAGTTTAATGCTTCCAAGCATGCGTCGACTTGATTCTGAGCATGCGTGGATTTTTAACCGATGGTCGTGCGTACTAACGATCAGTTTTGACCCATCGGTTAGGAATCCATCGGTTAAATTTAAAGTAAGTTGGCATTTTTTTAACCGATGGTTAAATAACTAATGGCGCCCACACACAATCGGTTTTGACCGATGAAAACGGTCCATCAGACCGTTGTCCTCTGGCTAACCTATCGTGTGTACGAGGCCTTACACGCACATGAACTCTCCTGGCATCCCAGTCTTAGTCTGCAGGGTTCAGTTGGCCCACCCTGTGCAGCTATAACAGCTTCAACTTCTGGGAAGGCTGTCCACAATGTTCAGGAGTGTGTCTATGGGAATGTTTGACCATTCTTCCAGAAGCACATTAGTGAGGAAAGGCACTGATGTTGGACGAGAAGGTCTGGCTCGCAGTCTCCGCTCTAATTCATCCCAAAGGTTTTCTATTGGGTTGAGGTCAGGACTCTGTGCAGGCCAATCAAGTTCCTCTTGCCCAAACTCGCTTATCCATGTCTTTATGGACCTTGCTTTGTGTACAGGTGCGCAGTCATGTTGGAACAGATATACAGGTATATAGTATACAGTATACTTTCTTTTAACCACTTTATGACCTCTCTCCCCTTTTTTAAAGTCCTCATGCACATTGTCGCGTACTTAGGTCTGGGCACTTAAGCTTCAACAACCTTTGGAAGGCCTGTGCCAGGGGAGGATGCCATCTTTGCCAACCCTTCATTACCCCCTGTGACAGAGATAGCAATGCGCACACATGCAGGTGCAACAGTCATGAGGGGAGCTTAGTAAAACTGATCCTGTGGTTTTACCAGTCTCACACAACTAAACTGGGCTGAGGATGGAGTGTCTGGTACGCACCTTACAACCTTTGCCACTCCTCACCATGCCTCCATTAAATTGCCTAAGTTAGCCAAAGGAGCAGCATACCACTGACCTTTAGTCATGAAAGGGTTGCGTAAACATTAATTTTGCACATTTAATAGCCCGCAAAATTCCATGGTTGCAGTTTTCACTCATCCTGTCATTGCGGATGGATGTAAAATGGTCATTAGACTTTGTAGTCAGTGGGAGTTAGGGTTGCTGTGAGCTGCACTTTACCTGGCCGGCGGTAACAGTCATTGGAAGTTTTGTTCTTTAATAAATTGGGGATCTTTGATATGCAGACCATCAATGACAAACAGTAATTGCAAAAAAAAAAAGACAAGAAGAACATGGTAAGGGAGAAAAAAGAGGGGGAAGAAAACAAATTGGGTGCGGTCTCATCTTGGATCTTCTACCTAGCCAACGGTTTCTATAGAAGCAGGGAGATTTATAAATAGACACTTTACTAAATAAAGCATTGTAGAAAAGGTCAATTTGCATCACATTGGCAGCGGAATAACTGGCAGGACCAAAGCTATAGGAATTTTACATACATTGATGCACCTCGGCACAGTGTAAATATATGTAGCACTCTCCCAGTTAGGTTGCTAGCAGGTTAGGTAAGTTTAGTTCTTATGGCTCTTCTGTAATTTGTGGATCAGCTTGTGATTGCTTTGGGCTGCTCTGGGCCCTGCAGGCTGTAGGTTTGATTGCTTCCCCCTGTCCTCTGGAGGCTTAAGAATGTAGTGTCCGGGAGAGTCAAATGAGAAGCCTGAGGCTGGGTTCACACCACTGTCTATTTATTGTATGTGGAAAATGAAATTGCTTGAGGGGGGGTTGTCAAGAAAATGTCTGCCCAGGGTCCAATCAAGATAAAGATGGCTCTACTTCCAGATAGGTGCTAGGTAAGGTAAATTTAGTTCTGGTTCACTGTATTCTGCGGAGTTGCACTTCATTGTTATGTAAATGTAGTTCTGGCTCAGTGTAGTCAGTGTAGCTGCATGTGATTAGTTAGGTCTCACTGGCTGCAGGGTTGATTGCTTCCCCCTTGTCTAGCTGGAAATGTTCTGGAAGATAGAGGGCTGGGGAAGTTAAATTGGCAGATAAATATTTATGCAGCCCTGGCCAATTCATGCAGAGAGTAGCCCAGAGGGTGGATGGGAGTGTGTATAAATATTATGAGACCTGGAACAGAGGGGTCTTGTCCCTAAAGAGAAGATCACAGCCGGGGGGGGGGGAGATCTTTGCCCCTAGACAAGCCTGTCACATGTCTTTGGTATATCGGAGACCAAGCCAAACTAGCTGAAGCCTTTTTTTACTGAAAGTTGTTGAAGATGACTGAGGAACTTTTTCGTCTCGGGATCTAGTCTGGTAACTCTAGGGAAATATCTGGAAGATATTGGAAGGAGACAAACAAGTATCCAATTACAGTAGTGAGTACAGGTTGGTGTGACAGATCTGCGCCACCCCACTTGTACTAGAGTCAATGGTATTCAAAGGCAACTCCTTCTCACCTCCACCCACCTCCAACTTTCCAGATACCAAAGGGAGGCACCAGAGAGCTGCCAGGATGGCCCCTCCAGCTCTGGCCTTTAATAACTCTGACCCAGATGACTCAGTGACTCAGGTTTATCGCTGGGCCAGAGAATGCTTTTTCTTACTCACTCTTATAAATACATAATTCATAAGATGGTTTGCACCCGAGGGTACTTAGGGAACCATTGTTCCTAATTTTTACTGTTTACTGACTGGAATGGTACCAGCTGATTGGAGAACAGCCAATTTAGCACCAATATTTAAAAAGGGCCCAACATACATCCCCAGGAATTACAGAACAGTTAGCCTAACATCAATAGTATGTAAGCTCTTGGAGGGGATGATAAGAGGCTCTATACAAGATTTTAGTAATGAGAACGGTATCATTAGCAGTAATCAGCATGGATTTATAATGAGTCATTCTTGCCAAACCAATCTATTAACTTTCTATGAGGAGGTGAGTTGCCATCTAGATAAAGGAAGGCCCGTAGACGTGGTGTATCTGGATTTTGCAAAAGCATTTAACACAGTTCCCTATAAACGTTTACTGTACAAAGTAAGGTCCATTGGAATGGACCATAGGGTTAGTACATGGATTGAAAACTGGCTACAGGGGCACGTTCAGAGGGTGGTGATGAATGGGGAGTACTTGGAAAGGTAATGGGGTCCCCCAGGGTTCTGTGTTGGGACCAATCCTGTTTAATTTGTTCATAAACCCCCTGGAGGATAGGGTAAGCAGTGCAATCTCTGTATTTCTGATGATACTAAGCTAAGCAGGGCAATAACTTCTCTGCAGGATGTGGAAACCTTGCAAAAAGATGTGAACATATTAATGGGATGGGCAACTACATGGCAAATGAGGTTTAATGTCGAAAAATGTAAAATAATGCATTTGGGTGGCAAAAATACGAATGCAATCTATACACTGGGGGGAGAACCTCTGGGGGAATCTAGGATGGAAAAGGACCTGGGAGTCCTAGTATATGATAGGCTCAGCAGTGACATGCAATGCCAAACTGCTGCTAACAAAGCAAACAGAATATTTTCATGCATTAAAAATGGGATTAACTCCAGATATAGAGCAATAATTCTTCCGCTCTTCAAGATTCTGGTCCGGGCGCACCCATGGAGTATGCTGTCCAGTTCTGGGCACCAGTCCTCAGGAAGGATGTACTGGAAATGGAGAGAGTACAAAGAAGGGCAACAAAGCTAATAAAGGCTAATAAAACGCCGATATACGTCACGAGAATGGCACGGCTGGGCACAGGCACGTACGTACCTGTACGTCGCCTTCAAGAGCTCAGCCGTTGATCGTGCGCACGACCCACGGCTGAGCTCTTAAAGGGGACGTACAGGTATGTGCCTGTGCCCAGCCGTGCCATTCTCATGACGTATATCGGCGTCAGGCAATACGACCAGAAAATGGCGCTTATGGCAAGCACTGAAACTGCGCCCTTGTCAAAACATTTGAAACCCATCTTTCAGATAACCAGGGACACGGCGGGGACAGAGAGGGACACCGGGGACCACTGGCGGCTGGTGCTGATTTTTTTTTGGGGGGGGCGCAAACAAACTGAAAAACACAAAAACATCAATTGCAGCCACTGTGCCCATCAAACGCAGCCACTACCCTATGTGGATCCGGTCTGGCCAGTCATCGGCCGTCTTGGGTGCACCTGTCACTCCCCTCCCCAGGCAGAATTAGAAATATTAGCAATTGATGTGCCGGCGCCGCGCTTCAGCAGGGTGGGCGTGGCGCTGGGAGCTACATTAGTTCGGGAGGCGGCCGCGGGAGGACAGGTGTTTTTTTTTCTTTTTGTTTCAATAATTTGTATTTATTTTTGCAAGTATAAAGTACAAGTCAAACATTGTACGTCGTGTCGCGACGTCTGGATACATACAAATGTAGTACTGAACAAGTTTTCAACTATCAGATTGGCGGCGGGTTATGTCGTTTGGTCAAAACAAGTGTAGTGGTCTCCTCCCCCTCCAGGTCACCCCAAACGGGCTCACTCTGTGACTCAGGAGGGGGGCAAAACCAGCGTCAAGACCCCGCAAAAGGGGGAAAACCCGCTAGGTTTAAATCAAAAATAATCATAACAAGCACAACAGGCAAACAAACAGATAGGCATATATGCAAGATCTTGTAAACTGCGACATGTGGGCGATCACATTGTTCGGTCATGTTTTTTTTTTCATGCAGGGGGGGTGGCTTTTTGCTGCCCCCTTCCCATGGCGCCCATGGCACTTGCCATGGCTGCCATACCCTAGATATGCCACTGAATACGACCTACGGCTGAGCTCGACCCACGGGCCACGACCGCGCAATTGTCAGTTAAAGCGACGCAGTGCGGAATCGCAAAAAGGGGCAAGGTTCTTAACCTGCATAATGGTCCGGGTCTTAAGCGGTTAAGGCTAAGAGGGCTTAAAGTACACATTCTGATCTACAATGAGACAGAACAGCAAATGGGGATAGTGATTACAGGCCGGGGATGGCGGTAAAGGATATAATTTTCCAGTCTCTAAGCAGCCCCATGCAACATTATAGATTGTCATGATGGAAAAGGCCTGAAGCCCATTCAGTAAGCAGGGATCGGTAATTGTATAGAGAGATTGCCGCCTTGCTTGCTCACCAGTGAACGTGCTTCAGGCTTTACCAGCCACCAGCACATAAATAAAAGTCTTGCAATCACCGGCTGCAGCCTCCCTGTCTCTTCTAATTGCTGCTGCTTGATATGAGGGAGTCTCAGACTCTGGTGTCAGTGCTGGAGGACAGGCCGTGTACATGCTTGTCTGTGATATAATGGTGTATATACGTTACATCGGCAATGTTCTAAGTGATAGAGTTGTACCGTCAATGACAAACTGTCTGCTGGATGGTAAATACTGCTTTAACCTCTAGCTTATCCAGCACTTTCCTACATAACTCACAGTTGTGCCATTTTGGGGCCCAAATCTGTTCATTTTGTTTTCTCTACAGCTCTTTCTTTTTTAATTTTGTATAAATTGACCTATAAAAATACATGTTATGTTATACTATTATCACAAATCCAGAATAGTTATGGAAACACTCACACTCACGTGTCTTGCAGCACAGATAAATCAAAGCAACAGCAATATATTATCAACTTGTTGATGGAGCTCGGTCTGTCTTTCTCAAGACTTGTATTATTATAAATAGGGCTGTGGAAATTAACTATTAATTCTTCGATTAATCGTATGTAGCGCCCAAGTACTTTCAAGTATGGGGGTTAGTAAATCTAAGGGGATGATCAGAGTGTAAAGTGACTCTGTTTTCAATTCTGATTATTGTAAGGCTCTCTGTTTCAGCTTGGCTGTGCTGTGGGCTCATTCTGCTGTACCTGGGGTGTTGTTCCACCCCGGGACGACAGGTGGCAGCAGTGGAAGTTAAGGTTTGGGTGTTCTCTCCAGGCAGCCAATCAGGAGACCTAGGCCTCGCTGGGAATGCTGGGAGAGGGTACTTATGAGGCAGACACCATTTTACAGGGTTCTCTCTGGAGTGTGGCACCCACCTTTAGGGTGACCACATTACCGCGCCCCAAGCGTTATGGCCTACCTGGCCGGGGCGTGGGTGCTACGCTGTGCACTTCATTCCAGAGCCAAGTTGGTCCGGAAACATCCAAGCAATACGGGAACTCAATGATCGTCTGGGTTCTCACCTTTAAAGATCCCAAGCAAGTTTGGCTGTTCGGTGGGGAGTCCAATTGAGGAGTGCCATTGAGAGGCTGGCGGTCCAACAGTATTGAGGCGAACCATCGGGGATCAAGGTACTGGACATCGAGGGATTGATTTCTCTCTCGGTGGGTACCTGGGTGACGTTGAAGGAAGGTTCAGGCAAAACTTTACTCAGGAGGAGTTCGTCTGTATCTATACTCAGGGGAGGCCTGTGGCAGAGGCGCTTTTCTGACGGTCATTTAGAAGAGTCTGTGGCAGAGACATACTTCTCAAGTTCCGAGTGATACTCTGGCTGCCAGGTCTGTGAGGGGGACCTGTCCGGGTATGCTATACCCACTCAGGCTGGAGTGGTGAAAGAAAACTAATTGTTGTCGGAGACAGAACTGTTTCCATACCCAAGGCCTGAATCTGCTGTTCTCCTTCCAACCTTTGTCTATCCTTTCCATCACCTGTTGACTGTTTTTACCCGGCTGGGTAACAAAGAGCACATATAAAAATACTTGCTATTTGCGGACATTCCTTTACTGCTATTGCACGCATTATTCACCCTAGACTTTACATTGGAGCCATGAGGTAACATGCCATCCCAATTCTAACCAGCAGCTCCTTCGGGGGTGAGTGCTACACGTAAATGTTTTTGATCAATCAAAATTCTTTTAGGCCTCGTACACACGATCAAATCTGTCCGCTGGAAACGGTCTGCTGGACCGTTTCAGCAGACAGATTTGATCGTGTGTACGGCCGAGCCCACGGATTTGGCCACCCGACAGATTTCAAAGCGTGCTTTGAAATCTATCGGGTGGGAATCCGTCCGCCCGACATGTCTGCTGGTTAGTACACTCAGGCCTCGTACACACGAGCAGACAGATTTGTTCAAATCTGTCTGTCCGACAGATTTGAACAAATCTGTCTGCTGGGATTTTGGTTTTCTCGCGTGTACACACGAGCAAACCAAAATCCCCGCCAGCAGACGGCGCGCTGACGTGTCGGTGACGTGGCGGTAATGTTGACGCCGCCACGTCACCGCACCAGGAAGTACGAGGCCTTAATCCGTACTCACCTCTCCGCCGGCTTCCGGGTCTTCAGGGAGTTCCGTCGGAGATCCGGTGACGTCACGGACAAGGGCGGGGCTTGCCGTGTCCATCTGAAGGGCTCCTTTGCTGTGCCTTCATATCTGCATGCCGGCAGGACCTTACTATCTGCCACACGCAAGGGCTGTTACATTTCCCTCTATCACTTCCCTCTATCAACCTGGGATTCTACAGCCATCCACTGGGAGTTGGGATAGTTTCCTTCACGGGACATCTACATGCCGACGGACTGATGTTAACCCCTCCTCATCTGGATTCAGCAGTGGTATCGTTGTACACATTTTTATACCAGTATCATACTTAGCTACTGTACATGTTTTTATGACTGCTTTTGCTACCGTTTGGTATTACTCGCACCATTTTTACAGTTTATGTAGCTTCATCGATTTTATCTCCAGTGCAATATTTATTTTGTTACCTACTTGAAGACTATAAACGTTTTAATGCTATTCCCATCGAGCGCTGCCTTTGTGTGTTTTTTGTATTCTGCTATCCAATTTTCCAGTGGTTGGTATCTGCACTGGGAATCAGCCTGCAAGGAGATCAGCTCAAATTAATAGAAATCAGACGATTAATCGATAAAAAAAATTGATTAATCGAACGCGAAAATGTTAATCACTAACAGGCCTAATTATAAAAGTATATTTTTCAAATCAATATCAAAAACATATAATACAATGAAAAAAAAAATATATATATATATTTTTCAAAGTAGATCTGTACTAAAATATTAAAGTTAATTAACGTAAATATAAACTCTAACTGGATGACATTTAGTTGATAAAGCTTTTTTTAATTTTTTTTATTAAAATACTTTTTTTTAATAATCTTTCATGGCATCTCTGTGCTGCTGATCTGATCCAACCTCTCTCGTTCACCAAGTATTTATTATAGATAGGCAGGGCCGATCCGCCCTATAGGCTCACTATGCAAGCCGCTTAGGGCCCTGTAAAGCTGTGGAGGGCCCCCCAAATTACTAGAGGCCCCGCCTGGTGAGAAGTCATTTTCGGCCCCTCACCCCGCTTCTCAACTCGCTGGCTGCATGGGAGAAGAGGTAAGAAGTTAGCACCCACCACTTCTCACTTTAATGTAAGATGTCATTTCTGACAGCAGAACACCCTCCCCATCTTCTCAACTTCAATGTGACATGTCACTGTCGGCAGCGCCCACACCCCCCCCCCCCCCTGCTTCTCAACTTTAATGATGTGACATGTAATTTTGCTTAGGGCCCCAGGGAGGTCAGGATCGGCACTGTAGATAGGAAGCATACATATTATCATACTTTCCAACTTCTTGAGATGGGAATGAGGGACACCTATCACCAAATGTATGCAGGTATAGGTCACACCCCTTACCACTCCCCCTTAAAGGAGAATTGTGCAAAAAAACAAGATTAGTTAAACCCACAAGTGCTTTTTTTATCACTACTAATCCTTTATATTGGATTTTTGGAACTTACAAATGCAGCAATTTAGAAATCAGATGAAAGGTTTAGGGCTGGAAAACACGTTTTAATAGATACAAAGTGCATTTTATACACAACTATATAGCTCAGACCAAAATGAAGGACAGATGAGGAGGAAAGAAGGACAAATGCTCTAAATCAGGGACAGTCCCTCGAAATCAAGGACCACCTTATTGCTCTGGTCAAGCTTCCTGATGATGATGACGATGATAATGACAACTGTGGACCATGCCTGTGCAATGTGTGTGGGTAGTCTCCATAGAGGTGCATGTCATAGGGTAAGCACAATTGGCAGACAGCTATGACCCTATAACAGTGAGTGTCTGACCAATGGCACCGGGTATTAGGATCACCGTGTATTATTTTATTGAAAGCTACCGACTTTTGAAAGTATAAAACAATGTTAACCACTTAAAGAGGAGTTCCACCCAAATTTGGAACTTCCTCTTGTTCCACTCCTCACCCCCATACATGCCACATTTGGCATGTAATTTTTTTGGGGGGGGAGTGTTGGCTTCAGTAGGAGTGGGACTTCCTGTCCCACATCCTGCTTCCGCCGAGGGGCTGGTTAGGCGATTAAGCCTTAATTGCCTACACCAGCCCCTCCCTGTAGACGATCACATGGGACACTGACAGGTCCCATGCGATCGCCTCTCCAATCAGCGGCGAGCCGTGCCGCGCATGCGCAGTGCGGCTCGCGCATGCGCAGTGGGTGCCCGGCCATGAAGCCGAAGGCTGTCACGGCTGGGTACCCACAGTCGAGATGGAGACGCCGGCTGGGGAGGGGGGGAGAGGAGCGGACCCCCGGTCGGCGCGGCGCTGGAACGCAGGAGCAGGTAAGTGAGTGTTTATTAAAAGCCAGCAGCTACACTTTTTGTAGCTGCTGACTTTTAATAAACACAATTTTGGCTGGAACATCCCTTTAAGACCCGGACCAAAATGCAGGTAAAGGACCTTGCCCCTTTTTGCGATTCGGCATTGCGTCGTTTTAACTGACAATTGCGCGGTCGCGCGACGTGGCTCCCAAACACAATTGGCGTCCTTTTTATCCCACAAATAGAGCTTTCTTTTGGTGGTATTTGATCACCTCTGCGGTTTTTATTTTTTGCGCTATAAACAAAAATAGAGCGACAAATTTTGAAAAAATTCAATATTTTTTACTTTTTGCTATAGTAAATATCCCCCCCCAAAATATATATAATTTTTTTCTTCCTCAGTTTAGGCCGATACGTATTTTTCTACCTATTTTTGGTAAAAAAATCGCAATAAGCGTTTATCGGTTGGTTTTCGCAAAATGTATAGCGTTTACAAAATAAGGGATAGTTTTATTGCATTTTTATTTTTTTATTTTTTTTACTACTAATAGCGGGGATCAGCGATTTTTTTCGTGATTGCGACATTATGGCGGACACTTCGGACAATTTTGACACATTTTTGGGACAATTGTCATTTTCACAGCAAAAAATGCATTTAAATTGCATTGTTTACTGTGAAACGACAGTTGCAGTTTAGGAGTTAACCACAAGGGAGCGCTGTAGGATTTGTGTGTTCCCTGTGTGTGTTTACAACTGTAGGGGGGTGTGGCTGTAGGTGTGACGTCATCGATCACGTCCCCCTATAACAGGGATGACGTGATCGATGCTGCGGCCACAGTGAAGTACGGGGAAGCCGTGTTTACACACGGCTCTCCCCGTTCTTCAGCTCCGGGGACCGATCGCCGCACTGCAGCGGCGATCTGGTCCGCGAGTCCCGGCTCCGGAGCTTCGGACCGGGTCACGGGAGCGCGTCGCGGCTGGGTACTAGAACCAACGTATATATACGTTGATGTGCCCAGCCGTGCCATTCTGCTGACGTAAATGTACAGTAGGCGGTCCTTAAGTGGTTAAAGGAGAAGTACAGCCAAAGCTCGTTTGGCTGTACTTCTCCCGTGGAGTACAGTTTGTTCTGCACTCCTGTCACCCGTTTTAAGCTGACAGTGGGCTGAAGCCTGCTGTCTGCTGACATCATAGAGCTGGTTCAGGCTCGGGCAGAATCGCGACAAGGAAGTCGGGATCTGCCCATATGTCTGGACCGACACCAGGCTCAGCCTCTCAGTGAGCCGCTGAGAGCCTCAGCCGACCACATCCGCCCCCTTCACAAGCTCCAATGAGTGAGGGGAGGGGGGGGAAAGAGCAGACAGCGGTGACTGACAGTCACCAGTTCTCTTCTCAGGGAGCCCTGAGAACCGAGCGATTGGCAGTGTTTGATCACTTGGTTCTCAGTCTTAGAGCTGGTGGGGGACAGTCTGATGCTGCATCCATCTAGGTCAGTGGTCATCAACCATTCCTGCAGGGCCCACTAACAGGCCAGGTTTTATGTATTACCTTGGGGAGATGCAGACTAGAATACTGCTATCACTGAGCAGCAAATGATATCACCTGTGATGTATTTCAGTTTTCCTGACGCATTCATGGCAGCACACACTGGGTTGTGACTCCGCCCCCACAACCTGACAGGATTGGTTAGCTATAAATTTGAAGGGGAGACGCCCCGCATCATTCTCTTTTTTCATCCTCACCTGACAAGATTGAATGAACAAGCAAAAAGCATGCCTCTTACCGCAAATCGCCCCAGCAGGTTCAGCCTCTCCTGTTTGGAAGTCCCTCCTGTACAGTCTCTAAATGAGCTTTATGGTGGGAACCCCGTTCTGGTGGTCTCAGGGGCTTTGGAATTATACTGGCATCTGTAGCAAGCTTTAAAGAAGCTTCAAATCTCGCAGTGGCCCCCACTTTCGCTCTGTCTTTCCTTCCAGTGCAGTGTGTCCTTCCACAAAGGTATTTGTATCATTACATTTACCACCTGAGGTTAGTCTGTTTTGTACCTTTGTCTGCCTGTTGTTTTTTTCTCAGCTCTGCTGAGCCCTGTGGTTCCTCTGACACCCCATACTCTCGGGGTCACCGCTGCATACCCCTTGGCGCTCTGCACATGCGCGCAGCTCAGTGATGACGCCGCCTGTCTCCTCTGCCCTCTTCCAAAATGGCGCCGGGCGAGCGGGACGCTTCTGCACATGCGCGCGTCATTAAAAAAAAGAAGGAAAAAAGAAACAGTCCTATTGCTCTGTAGTTCTGGCTGCCGCACTGCTGCTCTGCTCTACTCAGAGTGAAGATTGCACCAGGTGTGTGCAGGCATGTCCCAGATCAGCCTGGGCTAATTGATTACACAAAAAAAAAAAAAAAAAAAAAGGAATAAATAGGATAGAAGATATTATACAAGCGCCCAGAGGCGATTCAGTTTGCATGTGCCGCGCTATATAAGTTTTCATCATTCATTCATTCAATACATTTATATATTAATTTATAACATACCATAGAAGAAAGTGTATCCATAATTTAACAATTAATATAATCCAAAAAAAAAGGATAGATATATGTATATAAAATTATTATATTAATTTAATAAATAGAAATGTTGGGGGGGGAACATATTGTAATGTTTTTCCTTCTCTCTTTTTTCCCACCTTTTCGGGCTGTCTCTCTGCTATTCTCATGGGAGCCACTGCCCTCGCAGACCACCATCAGCTGACCAGGTATAGAGGCCGTCCAGAAGGTGGTAAGTAGAGGGGAGACAAAAAAGAGAGCCTGGCCACTGACGCTACAGTTTTGGTAGAGACGCAAGTTTGCGGCACAGAGGGAGATTCTAGCCATGCTTCCGGCAGAAGGCGCAAGAAATCGCTCAAGGTTACCCTCTTGATTTCTTCAATCAAGGCATAGCCGCTCGCGTCACAGCACTCCCGTCATAGTCGGTCCCACCGCAGACGATTACCTTCATCCCAGACAGAGCTATCTTACCCGCACCACGGCAAATGTTTGCCAAATATGCGGGGCGCCATCCTTGCCAGGGGAATTGGCCTGCCACTCGTGCTTCATCGAAGTAACCAAGGATTCAGAGGCCAGAGTAGATACTGAGCTCCTAGGAGAATCGCCACAGGGATCATATGTGGGCGATCCTTCCCCAAGCACATCGCCCGGCCGTTACGCCAGGGTGCAGTAACCCTCTCTAAGAATGAGGAGTGTGAGCAGGCGTCGGACTGTCTCTTTTTGGTTGAACCATTTGCCCATTCACTCAAGGAAGCGATCGGCTGGGAGGAGGTTATGGCAGAACTTCTGAAGGTTCAGAAATATTTCCCGGTGCTGAAAAGGGGGTCCTGAATCATTTCCCTTCATCGAAGAGGTGGAGAACCTCATAAAGGATAAGTGGGGGGGTCGCATAAGCGGCCCAGTATGAGCAACAAGTTTGCAGATTGTACCCCTTGTGGTAGTCTAAGATCGATTCTTTGATCAATGCAACTACGGTCGATTCATCTTTAATGCGACTCGCTAGAGACGTTTCTCTACCGATTGAAGACGCAGTTACCTTCCGGGACGCTCTTGATCATAAAATCAATATAGAACTGAAGAAAGCCTGCTCCACGACAGGAGCCGCTTGTAGGCCGGCTATCACCACAGCGGCAGTCGCTAAAACTATCGCTGCATAGGCAGCTAATGTTGAGAATCCCATTCTAGAAGGAGCCGACCAGGGGAAGATATTCTCCTCCCTGCAGGAAAATTAAGTTGGCTTACGGCTCCTGAGGGGGCGACTTCATGGCTGGGAAGAGCCTTATGGCTGAGACCCTGGATAGCGAAGGCAGCGTCAAAATCAACTGGTGCAAAATTCCATATGGCGGCTCAAGTGTATTCGGCACAAAGATGGACTCGGCCATCTCCAAGGTTACCGGGGGAAAGTCTGGGCTGATTTCTCCGATAGGAAAACCAGAGCCCCAGAAGGGCCCCGCTTACAGGCGTGATCTTCCTGTCAAGTACAGGGATGTTAGATCCTACCGCCCCGGCAGGGAATTTAGGAGGGACTGGAAGACTCGACCCTCCTTCATGTAGATACAGTAAGCCAATCACAGCTGGGGAACAGCAGAAGTCCTTTTTGAGGGTCCGTCTGCCCACCCAGCTCAGGTGAGCACCAGACTCAAGAGATTCGCTCGGATATGGGCAACTCGTATAACAGATCCATGAACACTATCCTCTATCAAGAACGGTCACAATTGGAAATTCATGGGCACATTGCCAGGGAACACATTCCAGCCTACCAAGTACTTCCGCACCAGAAAGGGAGGGGGTTTTATTCCCCTTTATTTCTGGTACAAAAAAAAAAAAAAAAACGGGAATCTACGTCCAGTCTTGGACCTAAAGAATTTCAACAGACGATCAAAATAGAGGCCCTCAGATTGGAAAACCCTTCAGTCCATTTTGTTGTCAGTGGACGTGGGAGACTGGATGCTATCTCTAGATTTTTCGGGCGTTTACCTTTACATCCCAGTTCATCTTACCTTCCAGAGGTCCCTTCGGTTCTCAATCGATCAATCCCATTTCCAATTTTGGTGCCCCCCATTCGGCATCGCCTCAGCACCCAGAGCATTCGGCAAGTTAGGGTGTTCCTAGGGGTAGAATAAAATACCAGGTTGTACCGGGTGCAACTCCCTCAAGAGAGGCTGAAGCCCTTGCTCCAGAAGATACAAAGTCTGCTATCATCCAGACGTCTAACTGTCAGAGCCTGCCTCAGTACCCAGGGGTCCATGTCAGCATCCATACCCTTGATACAGTGGCCCCTGTGGCACATGCGAGTTTTACAGAACTCCTTTCTCAGGCAGTGGAATAGAACGTCAATACTCCAAACCATTCACATCCCGAACTGGGTAAAGCAATTAGTATGGTGGTGGACACACCCGTCCGACCTCAGGGAGTCCATTCCAAAAGTTCCCCCTAGTCCAGAAGTAGTAACATCGGACGCCAGCCAGGGGTGATGGGGTCCACGCTATCTAGACTGAGTAGCCCAAGGACAGTGGCATTTTCGGGCTCAGGGCATAGTGTCAAATATTTTAGAGCTCAGAGCAGCCTTTCAGGCCCTCCTGGCCATTGCGCCTCTTCTATAGAGGAAGAGTGTCCTGATCAGGATGGACAACAAGTAGCGGTGTCATGTATCCAGAGACAGGGGAGCATCAGGAGTCGCATGCTTCATAATGGAAGGGGCACAAGTGCACCTGTTAGATCTGTGGGGAGTATGCGTCCCAGCAACACAGAATTTGTTGGCCAACTACCTAAGCCGAGAGACACTTTCAAACACACGAACGGTCCCTGAACCAACAGGTATTCTCCATTCTTACGAAAACTAGTACCAGAACCAGAAGTCGACCTAGCGGCCACGCCAAAGAACTCCAAGTGTCAGAGGTTCCTGTCCAGAGCCCACTTTCCATTACCTGAAGGGACAAACTGCCTAGTTCTTCCATGGAGCTGCGAGCTAGGGTACATTTTTCTTCCAACTTCTCGGATTACAAGATTCCTGTCCCGACTTCGGAAGTCCTCAGCCACAGTTATTGTACTAATACCGTTCCGGCTGAGGAGGCCATGGTTTACGACCCTGCTACAACTAGGTACGCGGCCTCAATACATCTTCCAGTAACCTGGGATCTCATACATCAGAGGCAATTCTTCCATCCAGCCCAGAGAAGCTGCATTTGCCAGCTTTGAAGCTGAGAGGGCTAGGTTAGGGGAACTAGGATACTCTCAGGAGGTAATATCAACCTTAGTACAAGCTCTAAGGAGCTCCACTGATGTCACCTATACTAGGATCTGGGAGAGGTTCGTGTCATCGCAGCAAAGACATTGGAATCCCATCTCAAATTCTTGAATTTCTTCAGTCAGGGTTCAACAAGGGCCCGCAAGTATCTGCCCTTTCAGCCATGACGGGTACTAGATGGGCTCTTCATCATCTGGTCACTCTGTTCCTCAGGGCCTACGTAAGATCAGACCACCTAGGAGGCCAGCCTTTCCAACAGGGGATCTCTGTGTAGTACTCGAGGCCCTGTCCAATCCACCTTTTTCTCCATTCAACTTAGTCTCACCGTGGAACCTAGCTCTGAAGATGGCTTCCCGTATTGCTATCACCTCAGTTAAGAGGGCGCCGGAGATACAAGCACTTATGGCTATGGAACCCCTATTCAGTGTTCTTCCCTGACAGAGTGGTTCTGAAGCCCTCAGACCATTTTTATCCAAGGGTAACTTCCTCCTTTCATTATAACCAGGACATCGTCCTTTCGTCTTTTACTAATGAGAGGGGCGAGTCCCATGACTAGGATGTCAAGTCTACCATCTCCAGTTACGTCACAGCTACATCTCAGGAAGACGGATTCTCTCTTGATTATCCCACACGGGAGCAGACAAGGTCAGCCAGCTACCTCCCGTACCATTACCTCTTGGTTGTTAAAGCTATCAAGGAGACCTATTCCATCCAGCAACTTACGCCTCCTAGAGGGCATTAGGGCTCATTCGACAGGGGCAGAGGCCACTTCTTGGGCAGCATATTGCGGGACTTCACCGGAAACCATAGGCAGAGCAGCAACTTGGTCTTCCCAACACATCTTCATTTCTCACTACAGAGTAAATTCTGCTCTCCTGGCTACCGTCGACTTCGGCAGATCTGTTCTTAGAGCCAATTCCTCAGCGCTATAAAGAATAAATATTACTGTTTTCTTGCACCCTCCCGACTGGCGAGTTATATCCCAGTGTGTGCTGCCATGAATGCGTCAGGAAAACGGAAAATTGTATACTCACCTTTCCGTAATTTTCCTTTCCTGACGCATCTTCATGGCAGCACACAGATGCCCACCCTGCTGTTTTATGATGATATATACAGAGAATGATGCGGGGCGTCTCCCCTTCAAATTTTAGCTAACCAATCCTGTCAGGTTGTGGGGGCGGAGTCACAACCCAGTGTGTGCTGCCATGAAGATGCGTCAGGAAAGGAAAATTACGGAAAGGTGAGTATACAATTTTCCGTTATCTTGCAAACCTGGCCTGTTAGTGGGCCCTGCAGGACAAGGTTGATGACCACTGATCTAGGTAAGTATGAAACCCTACTCGAGGCAATACATTTTTTTTCCATGCAGTGGGGCTCTGCCCACACAGCATGGGTCAACTGCTCGTTTTGTCTAGGGGGGAGGAGAAAGCTTATACTCACCCGATCCATCAATCTTCCAGAAAACGGCGCTCCTCATGACTTAATGATAGACTGTTCCTAGTCTTTGGAGCCTGCTCTGGGTCTTAGATGTCAAGAACAGTCTGATATTCAAGACCGCTGGGATGCCAGACTGGTCTTGCACTGGGAGGATCAGAGGATCAGGTAAGTATATCTCTGCTCTTTTCTCCCCAAGAAAAAAAAAGGAAATGTTAACCCATGCAGTGCAGACACAGCCCCACTGCACGGGAAAAGGTTTTTTTGTCCGTAGTTGGGCTTTAAGACCCCTTTCAGACTTGGGAGTTTTCCATGCGCTTTAGCGTTAAAAAAGCGCCTGTAAAGCACCTGAAAGAAGCTGTATCTGCAATCCCAATGTGAAAGCCTTTACACTGAGGCGCTGCACTGGCAGGGCGTCAAAAAAAAGTCCTGCAAGCAGCTTCTTTGCAGCGCCTTAGGAGTATTGAATACACCGCTCCTAAAGTGCCCCTTCCCATTGAGGGAGCTTTTTTTTATGCCAAAGCGCCTGAAAAACACCCCAGTGTGAAAAGGGTTTTAGCAGCACTTTACCAGCGTTTTTCGGGCTCTGGCAGTGTGAAAGGGCTCTGAAAGCACTCGGCCTTTCACATTGGGATTGCAGATGAGGCTTCTTTCAGGCTTTTTTTTAATGACAAAGCGCCTGAAAAAACCCCTGAAAAACGCCCCACTGTGAAACGGGTCTAAAGCGTATGAGATTTTGGTGATCAGGTTTCAATCTACTTTAATTTAAAGTTCCCCTCATTTCAGATCTACCCCTCAGATTTACAGTGACTGCACTTGAATTTTATATCTCCAAAGGGAGAATCAGCCAGGAGTACATTGGAGTCTTTCTATTTTCATGAAAATATTGCTCGTGCTGTGGGACAGTACTGGAGTGACAGCCTTGGATACATGTGACCTCATGAGGTTCACCTATTAGTGTCGCAAGCCAAAGGTTTTCATTCACTGAGGGCAAGGGCTATTCCTGGCTGATCCTCCTTTTGGGGATATACAATTCAAGTGCATATTGACCTCATGTGTTCTTTAGAGGTCAGCACCTCTGGGGGGGTCATATCTATAAGCACAGCCATGGAGGTCAAGATACTTGTTTGTTTGCCGTCTTCATGGTAGTTCTCTGGAAACATGCACCAAAGACTTGAATAATTGTTGGTCGGCGACTGTATATCATCTTTATGTTGCAGCTACTATCAGTGGAAATCAAGTGGAGACTTTATTTGTTTTAAGTTTTTACTAAAATCAGATATGTTTACATCAATTTGAGTTCTCCGTAAACCAGTGCAGCCAAAATTCAGAGTGTCCTTCACATGGTCACTGGGAGTTTACTTCCTGAAGCCTTTGTCGTGTCAATTTCGCTTTGGTACGCCACCAATCAATTCAGAATTCCAACGGATGTTGGAATCTGGAGGCTCTCAAAAGCTTCTAAGCATCGGGATCTTTTCAAATCCTGCATGTGAGAGAAAGTGGAGGGGTTTATTTACTAACACTGGAAAATGCTAAATCTGGTTCAGCTCTTCATAAAAATCAATCAGCATCAACTTTTTTTTTTTTTGGCAAAGCTTAATTGAGAAGCCGATTGGCTACCAGGCAGAGTTGCACCAGATTTTGCACTCTCCAGTTTAAAATCAACCCCAAAGAGTCCACTGTGGGGAACGTTTGTGGATTATTTTCCTGCATCACATGTAGGGTTCCCAGGTTAGCAGGTGTAGCATTATCGCGCCAAAAAGCGAAAATACTAAGCAGGTATATTGTGTGCACATCAAGGTTTTATGTACAAAGCTATGTACATTTTGACCAGCGTAAGTGTAGCGCCTGTGTACTTCCAAGTACCGGTGCTATTAAAATCTAAAGGGATAATCAGAGTGTAAGTGACTCTGATTCTAATTGCAATTGTTTTGATTAGGGTCTCTGTTTCAGCCTGGCTGTGCTGTGGGCTCATTCTGTTGTTGTTGGGGTATTGTTCCACCCCAGGACGATAGGTGGCAGCAGTGGAAGCTGAGGTTTGGGTGTTCTCTCCAAGTGACCAATCAGGAGGCTTGGGCCTCGCTGGGCATGCTGGGAGAGGGTACTTATGGAACAGACGCCATTGGTCTGGGTTTTTTTTCTTCGAGGGTGGCACCCACCTTTAGGGTGGCCACATCACCGCGCCCCTAGCGTTATGGCCTACCTGGCCGGAGCGTGCGTGCCACGCGGTGTTCCTGGTTTCTGGGCCATGTTGGTCCGGAACATTCAAGCAGGACGGGGACTCAGTAATCGACTGGGTTCCCACTTTTGAAGATCCCAAGTGTGGCTGTTCGGTGGGGAGTCCATCTAAGGAGCGCCAATGAGAGGCTGGCGGTCCAACAGGATTCAGACAAACCACCGGGGATCAAGGTACTGGACACTGAAGGATTGACTCCTCTTTCAGTCGGTACCTGGGCGATGTTAAGAAGAAGATCCAGGCGAAACTTTACTTATGAGGGCTACCTCTGTATCTTTAATCAGAGAGGGCCTGTGGCAGAGGCGTTTCCCTGACGTTCGTTCGGGAGGGTCTGTGGCAGAGATCTCTTCTCAAGTTCTGAGTGATACTCTGGCTGCCAGGTTGGTGAGAGAGACCTGTCCAGGTATGCTATACCCACTCTGGAGGAAAACCTAAGTGTTGTCGGAAGCAGGACTGTTTCCATATTGAACGCCTGAATCTGCTGTTCTCCTTCCAACCTTTTCCTCAACCACCCTTTGGTTCCAGCATGCAGGATTTAATAACAAATTCACTTTGCCAGAATTTCTTTGGAGTGTGGGAAAATAAACCAGACTACTTGGAGAAAGTCCACAGAGAACATGCAAACTCATTGTAATGTCCTGGCCAAGATTGAAACCAAGGAGTCAAGGACCCCCTTGCTGCAAGACATAAGTGTTAACCACTAAGCCGATGTGCTGCCCAACCAGAGTATACCTTTAAGCCAATTATTGTGCATTTAAAATGGGCATCTCTGTCTTGCAATAGTGCCAGGTGCTGATGGGTGCACACCGAGTGCCGTAAAATAACTCCATCCCTTAGACGGACTCGTATCTTTTCCCACTGGTCTCACCCTGCAGGAGCCTGCAGAGAGTCATCTAGATATACTGGTCTGTCAATATATTGATAAACAGATAAAAAAATGAACATACCAACAACTCAATTTGTGCAAGTATCTTGGTCCTCGTAAAGATCTTAATTGCATTAAAATAAGAGCTGATATTTTTTTTTTTCTTCCTCCACCCCAAGTATTTCATTTTAAGACGTCATCCCGTGCCTGCAGTTATCATTTAGCTGTAGCAAAGCTTCAAAGACAACTGGCTATTTCTGTCCTGTTGCGGGAAGTGAAGCGTTACCTAAAGGCCCACTATAGCAAAAAATATTGCATTTTCGAAACTGTATGGGGTTTATAAAATATTGAATATATATATTTTTTTTATCTCAAAGGCCTTTATTTATACATAGTCAATTGACGTCCGGGAAGTGGTTCTGTAATCCTGACTGGACATCTATTGACATCCTGCAGAATTACATGCCGGCGCACGCCCGTGGGGGTGCGCAGCGCAGTGATCGGTGATGCGGGGTGTCAGTCTGACACCCTGTATCTCCGATCTCGGTAAAGAGCCTCCGGCGGAGGCTCTTTACCATGTTATTAGCCGTGTCCAATCACGGCTGATCACGATGTAAACAGGAAGAGCCATCAGTGCCGCCCCATTGGTGCCCATCAGTGCCGCCATACCAGTGCCCGTAATCGAAGAAGAAAACGTACTTATTTACAAAAAAATTTACAGAAAAAAATAAAAACGTAATTTTTTTTCAAAATGTTCGGTCTTTTTTTAGTTGTTGCGCAAAAAATAAAAATCGCAGAGGTGATCAAATACCACCAAAATAGCTCTATTTGTGGGAACAATATAATAAAAAAATTGTTTGGGTACAGCGTAGCATGACCGCGCAATTGTCATTCAAAGTGCGACAGTGCTGAAAGCTGAAAATTGGCTTGGGCGGGAAGGTGTGTAAGTGCCTGGTATGGAAGTGGTTAAGGACCAGTGCATGACTATATACATCAACACAATGGCTCCTGTGGGCAAATAGACA